>APFE031681763.1:0-12098 GCA_000404065.3 Pinus taeda | reverse complement strand
AGCATAATACTTCTCACAAGTATCTCCACCTCTGTTACACATAATACAGCTCAGATCTGAATCAATCACTGGCTCAAATCTCCTTCGCTGCTTGCCTGCCTCCGCTGCTCAAGAACTGATGATAATTCCAAGGCAACCACGTATTTACTTTGCTAAATAACGTGAGCACAAGCTACAATATGGGAAAATACGTGGGCAAACTCATTGGCATACTCAATCCCTTGATTGTGCAAGATCTGATGCACAACTATAGTCACAACTGATAGCAATCTGATTCTCTAACACCTGTCCCTGCTGAACTGAACATGCACTGACATGCAACTGAGTTAACTGATGTATTCATTATTTGTATTATGAGTTAATAACTTGTGAATTAATTAATAACTAATTCACCCAACTCATCTCTAGTCTATTTGCCAGTTAGACTAAATACAGCCAGTTTAACAAAGCTAAACTGAACACAACTCCATCAACTGCACCTCCAGTCCACTAAACTCAACTCACTTGAGTTCTAACTGAAGTCCTGCATGCAAATATTAGTCATCCCATAGGTAACCACGTATTTCCTTCTGGGATCTGCATGTACCACATCCGTAACTCATCCTGAAGTGCTCCAAGAGAATAAGACAAAGTTTATAGTCTAAATATTATTATGAGCTAATAATATTTGACTGTTCTATATTTAGACTGAGCAGTCACTCCGCTGTGGTGTCACTCCGCTGTGGTCTAAAAATAGAAGACCATCTATTTTTTCCAACTTGATAATCATCCATAAACAGCAACCTGCAATCCATAGACATGATCCATATGTCTAAAAATAGACATAGTCTAAAAATAGACTTGCGCCAAAATTAGCCTGCGGGCCCACTTAGTGAAGACGACTCCTTTCCACTAAGCTCCATCATCTTGTTGCATTCTCAACAAGCATTTCTTGTTGCACACTTTTCAACACAAACTGGTCCCTACCATTTCATATTCTTCTAATGCCTCAGATACTGCTATTAGCGTAGCGTTAGGACAAGAAGAAGATAAACAATCTTATGTTATTTATTTCATTAGTAAAAACTTGTCACCCACTGAACTAAATTATACGATTACTGAGAAAGAGTTTTTAGCTATAATTTTTTCCATTAATAAATTCAGAAATTATATTACAGGGTATAAATCCTTTGTGCATACTAACCATTCCATAATAATATATTTGATGAATAAACCATTAACTAGTGGTAGAGTGACTAGGTGGTTATTATTGTTGCAGGAATTTAATATTACCATTATTGATAGACCGGGAAAATCTAACGTAGTAGCAAATTATCTTTCAAGATTAAATAATCTCGGCGAAGCAATTCCTCTTGATGGTGATTTTCCTGACGAACATCTTTTTCCTGTGTCAACAAAATCCCCGTGGTTTCTTGACATAGCTAACTATTTAGTCACTGGAAAATTATTGCCTCACTTATCTACTCGTGAAAAGCGGAATATCATACAGAAAAGCATTGCATATTCTTGGATCCAAGGAGACCTCTTTTACACTGGAGCAGATCTTATTATCCATAGATGTGTAAGAGAGGAAGAAGTGTTTGATATTTAAAATTTTCCCATGATGAACCTTGCGGGGATCACTTCGTTGATAAGCAAACTGCATACAAAGTTTTACGAGCTGGTTATCTTTGGCCCTCCTTGTTTAAGGATGCCAAAAAGTATGTCAAGCGATGTGACAGCTGTCAGCAAATTGGCCAACCTAATCAAACCAATGAAATGCCTTTTTGTCCTCAGGTTATGATTGAGCCTTTTGAAAAATTGGCCATTGATTTTGTAGGACCAATTAACCCGACATCGTTAAATAAAAATCATATTTTGGTTTGTACAAATTTCGTTACAAAATGGGTAGAAGCTAAAGTTGTTTCTTTTGCTACTGAAAGAGTTGTTGATTTTATTTTTACTGACACCTTTACTAGATTTGGTGTGCCTAGAGAAATTTTTTCTAACAATGGACCGCAGTTTATTTCTAATTTGGTACAGGGTGTGATGGAGCAGTGCAAAATTCAGCATAGGAAATCTACACCGTATCACCCGCAAGCAAATGGTCAAGTGGAGTCCACAAACAATGTAATTGAGTCCATCCTCACAAAAACAATAAATATTCACAGAAAGGATTGGGCTAACAAATTACCAGAAGCCTTGTGGGCATACCGAACCACTTGGAGGAACAGCACAGGACACACACCATATGAGCTGGTGTACGGGAAACAAGTCCTCTTGCCGATAGAAGTCCAGATCAAGACTTTCAGGACTGCAGTCCAATTGGGGCTAGATCTCTCTGAAGCAAAACAACAGTGTCTTCTACAGTTGAATGAGCTAGATGAATTTCGAAGGGATGTTGGTCAGCAAAACATCTTGGTTCAACAGCAGCACAAGAAGTGGCATGACAAGTCTATCCAAAAGAAGAAATTCCAACCACGTAATTGGGTACTCCTTTACGATTCTAGATTCAAATATTTTAAAGGGAAATTCCATACTACTGGATGGGACCTTATGAGGTGGTCAAAGTGTTTGAAAATGGAGCGGTAGAAATTAAAACTATTGATGGACAGAATTATGTGTTCCTGGTAAATGGGCATAGATTGAAGGTGTATTTTCAACCCCTTACTAAAGGAGATTTTATGCAGCAAGTCCAACAGCAATCTGAAAAGGAGTTGGTAGGTGGTAACACCAACCTATTGAAGATTTGATTCTTTCTTTTCTTCATTAAAAAATAAATAAATAAAATGAAAAGTATAAATTTTGTTCCTATAATTATGAAAATCAATTGACTGACATGATTGCAGAAGGATCAACCTGAAAACCATTATGCTGGCAAGGAAATCGAAATTTCAATAAAAAGGGAATGTTACTTGATTTTTTAGATATGTTGGTTGCCACCAAGAAGAAGCAGGTTCAAGGAACCCAACCCTTACCCAAGTTTGGGGTAACTAGCATGGAAATTTTTATCCAAGTAAACGCTTAATTCCCGCTGCAATTACTTTTAAGGCACCAGTGCAGGCAGACCTTGAAGGTAAAATTTTGCCTTTCTTCTATTTTCCCCTTTTTAACTCCCACTATTTTTCTTTTCTCAATCCCATAATGAATCACCCTCCTTTTTCTTCTAAAAAAAAATTATCCCTATCCAATTTCGTAAAGTCCCTCTTTTCTCCCTTGAATTTTTTCCCACATCCCATTCTCGTTTATCCCCCTTGGTAGTAGTATTCTTGGAATCCCTGTTATGACATTCCTTCCCATTCTGAAAATTACCCCTTCCCACTTATTTGTTCCCTCATGGATCGCTTGAAGGATCTGATACAGTCAGATTAGAAGACATGCTCATGAAGCACCAAAGAATGGTGAATAAAACTTCTCTTGTATGTTCAGGAAATTTTCAAAGTCCAACCAAAGAACTGAGTTCTATCAATTTTTTTTATTATCCCCTCTTTCTTCAATGCTACAGAAATCCCTGGTGCAAGAACATGCATGATTGGTGCAGGCGGGTTCAGTGCCAGCACGTTGTAGTGCAAGCAAGATCAGTGCAGGCACGTTGCAGTGCAAGCAGGATCAGTCCAAGCACGACTAGTGCAAGCACGCAAACATAGTGCAGAAAATTGTTTGAACACAGTACAAAAGCAGGACGTTATTGAGAAATTCACATTTTTTTTCTACAAATGAATAACTACCACAATGATAGATCATAGCAATTTATTATTTAAATTCTGGTTAAAACTTTGTTTTATCATTTACTAACTTAGGGAGAAATCATTTAAAAGTGCGAGATATTTTAGGTTCTGAAGTCTAATATTTTTAATGAGTAATGAAGTACACCTTATGTGAATTATGAGGCAACCAAGAATAGTACAGACCCACCTGAAATGTTACATTTACCTCCATTGAAAATATCCTCCATCACGTGCTCGCTCAGATCGCCTCATAATCTGATCCCCCATGACCGTTACATCGCCACCGCAAAAATTTGAGCCTCGTCCAATTATCATTGCCTATCATAGCAGATTGACACGTGTGTGCATCCATCCCAAAGAGGAAATAATAATGATTGAATGTGATTGGATGGGAATGATTAAAAAGACGGTGGAATGGTTGGATCTTTGTCATAAAATTCTCGGCAACTCCCTTGCACTCTGTAGTGTGAAATATTTCCAAATCTGTGACAGAGAATTGAGGTGAATTCAACATAGAGATGGTGCCCGTGAGACATGAACCATCATCTGTTAGGGAGACAGAGCAAACGGTCAAGTATTAAGGGAGTCTTGCACTATTGCAAGAATCAGGATTTCTCCCATTTTTGTAGAAATTCAGCAGGTTCGATACGGCCGTGGCTCTGGAATTTACAAGGACGTTCCAAGAGGGCCGAGCTAAAGTAGGCTCACTAGAATTTGAAGTCACGGAGGAATCTATAGTGTGAGCTATATGCTTGTCAACAATGGGTGAAAAATGGGTCAAGAAGGAGAGGATCGAAAGGAAAAGATGGCATCGATTTGTGGTCGATCAAAAGCTCAAGGTCGACTAGAAGAAAGGGCTTTCGCATAGCACCATGCTCGGAAAATGGCAAGACCTCCTATGCATATTACATAAATTTTTGACCTGTGAGGGACTTTATACATTAACTTTCGTGTATCATATCAGGTTGTTGTTGCCTTTTGAATTAGGGAAACACAACAATTTCCCTTATTACTTGCTCCGAATTACAGAGAAAATGGCGAAAGGAGTGCAAAACGGGAGTGCCAGTCGAGTTGCAGATAAAATATACCATCATGCGCTCATTGCAATCCTAGTAAAGAAAGAGCTGGAAGCTAAGGGAATAACCTAGGAGGCATTCTTGAAAGAATTTTGGGAGAGAAGTGCAGGGGAGTCAAATCGAAAAAGTGCAGGCAAGAAGAGGAAAGCTGAGACGAAAACTAAAGATAAAATGGTGCAAGTAGGGAAGAAAATTGTTGAAGAAACCCCATCCTCAGTGAAAAGAAGAACGACTAGGACCTCAACGAGGAGAAGGACTGTCTCTTCGGGGACAAGTCGCGCTCAGTCGAACTCCCCAATCTTGATTGATGAGACACCCCAGGCTTCACCTGGAGATCATAACCTCTCGGTTCTTACATATGCAGTAGCCCACACAATGGGGAATGAAGAAGATGTAGAAAAGGAAGAATACATACTCTTGTCAGCATTCATTCATAAATTTAAGAGGAAAAGAATGACAGCAAGTGTAAGTAAAGACTCGGCAAAAAGTCAATTAGATGACAAGGCGTAACACCAAGAAGCCCTCGACAATTTTGATGAACATGGTACTAAAGCCCTCAATAATTTTGATGAACAGGTTACTAAAGTCCTTGACAAATTAAAGGAATAGGCTACTGAAGCCCCTAATGAATTGAAGGAATAGAGTGCTGAAACCCCTGACGAGGTGAATGAACAGGGTACTGAAGCCCCTAATGAATTGAAGGAATAGAGTACTGAAACCCCTGACAAGGTGAATGAACAGGGTACTGAAGACCCTGCTAAGTTGAATGTACAGGGCATTAAAACTCCTAATGAGTTAAACGCACAAGAGGATGAAACCCTCAATGACATAGAAGCCCCTGGCACTGAAACCCTTGGTGATATTATGACACAGACACTAGATGGCCAAGATGACTTTAATCTTGACAACAATGGTACATGTTTCGAATCAGTTGCAGAGAAAGTGCTTGCACCAGATGAGTTGGAAATAGAGACCTTGACCCTCTATCTGAATAACCGAATAGTAGAGCTCAAGCAGCAAACTCATGACTTGGAAGCACTAAACCAAGTCATGAAGGAGCAAACTTGGCAGAAGCAAGGTGAGATAGAGTTAGCAGAAGAGGTCAAAGAGAATAAACAACAAGGGAAGATATGGAAGTTTTAAGCTTCGAAATGCTACAAGTGCCTCAAGAAGGTGACTAAACAACTTAAGAAAGCCCGAGGAAAGAAGATGAAGGTAGTGAAGGCAGGAATTAGTATCCAGGTGCAGGATTGAAAGATGACTTCCTACGTTGAATATTTTTGTAGCAGGTAAAGGTTGTGTGAGGACACACATCAACTTAGGGATAGGAGGATGTTGGTAGACCAAAATGCCCCATTTTTATCCCCTTCCTATCATAAAACCACAACCATTAATCTCTATTTTTCTACATAAACCTCCTCATTCCTGCACTAGTCCAAGAATATTGTCTATTCCTACATAAACTTCATATTTCATGTTTAATGTTTATTAAGTGCTTAATTAATAATTTTAAGTAGATTTCGTGCCTTTAAGTATTTCTTGTAACTAAGCTAAAGTATAATCATTATGCTAACTTGATCTAGTGAAGGAATATTCCTGCACTGCCAGCAACTATCCATTATGTGATCTCTGTAGCAGTCGATCACTCCACACGAGCATCTTGGTTCACGTCATCCAGTTCAATTGCATTATCTGGAGTTGAAATTAAAGTAGAGGACAATCAGGGATATTGCCGAAGATCATTCTACGACCACGAATAGTTCACACTTTATTATACCATCAGCTTAAGTTGCAATTCTGTTTGTTATTTTTTTTTGAGCCGAAAGGCTTGATTTGGAACGACTGCAATTTTTGGTTATGGCCACAGACCGAAGGGTTGTATAAAATGTAGATTTCAGATAGAACTAGCCAGCAAGAGATAGCGATAGCAGATCATTGTAATTTTTGTTTTATTTGTAATTTCGTTGTCGCCCTCGTTATGGGTTGGACTTGAACTCTCATGTAAATTTTCTTATCAAAATTAATACAAGGAGATGCGCCATGGCTTTTTCATTCTACGTGTAATTCTTCATTGATATATCGATAACGTGCTGAAGGTTTTAGTTTCCTAAAACGAGAAACAAGATGGTTGGATAGGGCCCAACCAACTTAGCTTGTTTACCCTCTTGCTTGTTATCTTAAAATATGTGTTAACTTTATTCATTTACAGTACTGTGATTCGAATCTCAAATTTTGTGCTTGTTTATGAATTCTGATTTATTCCATTAAATAGTCAAGTGTGAACGGATTCGTTGTGTGGAAGTTAAATTAAATCGTTTGATATAATTTCTTTGTTGGTTTGCTTTCGCTTGGATCATGTAGATGAGATCCTTCATGCACTAATGCATGCAGGATCTTGCACTATGGTTCGCTAGTTTGTTTACAACGAATGTTTCATTCTTTTCCTTTTACATGATTTAATCTATTTCTGCAAAGTAAGTGTTTGTCTCTAATACTGAAAGTTGAATCCTTAAATATTAAAGATAACTTTAGCAAATAGAAGAGAACGTTGTTTCATATTTCGATTTGTATTTGGACTCCACAATTTAAGGAAAAATACTAGAAGTAATTTGGAATATTACAGTGAACCATTTCTAGTTATATTTGTTTACATGCAAAACTCCTTTGACTGAAGAAAGTTTTCTTTACTTTCGAATATTGTTTTTATCTTAAGAGTTTCTTTCTATTTGTAAGATTCAATCGATTAAAGCATTCTTTTCGTGTGCAAGATTATTTCAAATTCTACTCGCACTTACAATTCCTTTCATACTTAACATGCTCTTTTATCTTCCCAAAAGCAACTTGGAATATTTGGTGCAGGAAACTTTGTTCTGGTACAAGGACTAGTGTCTTGCTACAGGAACAGAAGTGCTCCAAGTCTTGAGGCTTAGAGCCCCTACAGAAAATATAAGTCTTTAGTATAAGTACAAGTTATACTTCTCACATAAGTTCTGTACCTGCACTAGTGCAAGCAGATTGCAAGAGTACAGGAACGACCACTTAGTGTGAGAAGGAAAATTATTGAGAAGGTAAATATTTTCAAGGGCCCACTTGTTAAACTGCCAACACCTGTACTGAGGATAGACAGAGTTTCACTTCACCGATTAAGATAGTTTACAGCAATGTGAAAGTTCCTTTATTTGGTTTCTTCACAAATGCCTTCTTTTACATTCCAACACTAGAATTACTTTGGTGTTAATTTCCTTTGAGATTTTTTTTCTGTTTAATTCTACAATGTTTTAATTGGGAAGTAAGAATAGGAATAAGAAAAGTTCATACCACTTCTGGCATTACCTGTGCTTCAACTCTAAGTTTATGAAACCCCTGGGTTGACAATTATGTGTTGCGGGAGCTTACTTAAGTGCCATTCTTGAACCCAACACTTATAAATACTGATTTGTGTGGACCAGTAAGGAAAAAGTCACCTTGTGGAGAACAATACTATATCTTATTCATTGATGACTTTTCTAGAATGTGTTGGATCGGTTTATTGAAACACAGAGATGAAGCATTTGATAAATGTAAAGTCTTCAAAGCATTAGTTGAAAATGAATTAGATCTAAAAATCCAATGTATCAAATCTGAACGAGGAGGAGAATACATATTAGATAAATTCTTTTATTTCTATGAACAACACGGCATAAAAAGACAATTTTCTGTAGTTAAAACTCCTCAACAAAATGGTGTGGTAGAAACAATGAATAGAATTGTTCAACAAATGGCTCATGTTATGCTTGATGAGTCTCGAACTCCTGACACCTTATGGGATGAAGATGCGCATAAAGCAGTAAATATTCTCAACAAGGCTCGTGTTCATGTGAATAGTGATAAAACTTTGTATGAACTTTGGTATGGTAAGCCTCCCACTATGAATCATTTTAGAGTTTTTGGAAGCAAATGTTTCATAAAAAATAATGATGAAAAACTTGGTAAGATTGAAGCTAGAGAAGATGAAGGAATGCTTCTTGGTTACTCATCTAGAAGCAAAGGATTCATTTTGGGGAATGATGAAAACCTTGTATGCAAACTCAAAAAGTATTTATATGGGCTAAATGATTTGGAATTTATCCAGAACAAAGAATTAAAGGTATTAAAGACTCATGTGCATGGATGCGCCTATGTTACTTTATGCAATGGATCAATAAGATTGCAAAATACATAGACACTGAGGCAGTTAGAGAAAACATAACAGTAAAACATGTAAACACAACAAATTTAATAAGGAGTTCACCCAATACTCTTGGGCTACGTCTCCTGGTCCAGCTTTCAGTGATGGCCTCTCTATTATGTTTTCAAAGCATAGTTTTTTACAACAGTGAACTCAATTTGAGTCTCACTCAACATATATGAATCAGTAGGATTTGAGTACACAGGCTCTCCTTACTAGTACTGGACCTCTACTGGTCATAGTCGTATGAGCCCAATCTGAAACTCATACATGACAAGCCTATGCCGAGGAGCTCGCTTGAACCTCTCAAGCTTTCTCTGGAGTGCACAGACTCTCTGACTCTCTCTAGCTCTGTTTGGCTCGATGTTGCCCCAGCTTCTTCCCTTTGTTCTCTGCTCTTAGCTTTCTGTGGCTAACTAAATCCTCTCTGTGTGCGTCTCTGTCTATCCTCTACTTCTATCAGTTCATGGCTTTAAAGCCAGACTACTTTTTGTCGGTTTGTTTCCACTTCCCGACATTCTGGTTTTCCTTACTCTGTCTATTTGAACTCCCCTGTTCTGCGCCATCATCACTGTGTAACACTTCACAGGGAGGTGGCCTCCTATTCTACAATGGGTGAGTGTGTCAAGTTCCTTGGACACATTTGAATGGTCGTTATCCCTGTTTGCTCCAATATGCCCGCGAAACACGAATCTTCTGCCAACTCATCATCCATGCCAGACTTCAAATCCCATGTAATCTTGCTTTACAACCTTCTCAAATCCAGTCATTTATCAGGATGCGCTTCTGCCGTTGATCTGGGCTCCCCAAATCCTATGGTCATCATTCATATCGGGCGGGTAAGTAGCATGGCGTTTACCCGTCTGATGTGAGCGGTTTTCTCTCTCTTCCGCCAAACACGTGTCACTCAATGTGTGGCATTGGGCAGGACTCGGCCAAAATTGCTTACCGCCTCGAGGCCTTCCGATATCCTACCAGTTTTGTGGAATCCATGGAACTGAATTTGTTACTTTCCACATTTCATAGCCCATTTCGGGTCTGAGCACTTCGGGGCTTTCCTTCACTGAGGGGGATGCCCTGCGATATGCGATTAGCACTTTAGCACTAATCATGTATCAGAAACCACCCTCGTTTCTTGAATTAGCCTCTAATTTTGCCAATTTGTGCCAGCGCGCGTTACCATGGGCCAACGGTCTACGCGCTCAACCAAGGGTCCTGGTTGCTCCGCGTTGATCACAATTGCAACTGTCACGAGGATTCCTTCGGATAGCTTGATCTTTCTAAGACTTGAATATGTTTGACATAATTTGAACGATTTTATGAAAACTTAGAGAGTGTTTAGGATCCAATTCGAATCACAGCCTTCCCACTGAAAAAAGCTTTTGGACCACCAAAAGTTTATTTTTAAGCATCAATCAAGTGAGGGTATTGATTCCTCACTTGCCCAATTTATATCCATTTCGCACTGCTTGGCTTTGAGCCTTTGAGTCCAATCCTGAGGTACTCAACATCCCCTCTGCACGTAGTTCTCACCTTCCTATACATAATTGTATCTTCCTGCAATTCATTAAGATATTCAGGCAAAAGATCATCAATAGAAGGCAATTGACCCTGCTCTTTGGGATCTTCAATTAATGAAGGTTCAAATAATCTCAAGATGTCTGCATTAACAACTGAATAGATTTGCATGTAAGCTGGTAAATCAAGGCGAAAAGCATTCTCACCAATTTTCTCAAGTATCTTGAAAGGTCCATACCTTATTGGCTTCAGCTTCTTACCTTCACCTTGCATTCGGTCTTTGCTGATATACAACCAGACTTGATCATCAACTTGGAAACTATGCTCCATCCGATGCTTTTCATGCCTTGCCTTGTACTTGGCTTGGATCTTTTCCAGTTATTCCTGTACTGCCCGGTGAATCTCTTGGATTTGTTCAATGAACTTGGTTGCCTTGTCCAAATCACTGTGTCCATCAACCGCTATGTCTTTACCGAAGACAAAATCCAAGGGAGACCTTGGTGTGAAACCAAAACAGCTCTCAAAAGGAGATCTTTGTGTAGAAGAATGTAAGCATGCTGCACATAACATAAATGTTCATCCCAAAGCTTGGGATGCTTACTGCAATAGCCTCTGAGCAACTGGATCACTGTCCTATTGACTACTTCTATTTGGCCATCTGTTTGTGGATGAAAAGTTGTGCTCTTCTTCAGCCTGGTGTCCATCAATTCCCACAGACTTGACCAAAATTTCCCAACAAATCGGGTATCTCGATCAGATATAATGGAAGTGGGTAATTCAAAATGAACCCATACATGCTGAAAGAACAACTTTGCAGTTTGTTCAGTTATAATCTATTTGTTACAAGGTATTAAAATACACATTTTGCTAAACCTATCCACAACAACACATAAATAGTCATGACCTTTCCTAGATTTAGGCAGTCCTCCAACAAAGTCCATGGAAACACTTTCCCAAGAATGACAAGGAACTGGTAGTGGAGTGTAGAAGCCTAGTTTTCTATTGTTGGGCTTCCTTTTAGCACACATGGTACACCCTCTTACATATCTAGAAACTATCTCATTCATTTTTGGCCAATAACAAAATCTCTGCAGCGGTGCAACTATTTTACTTACACCAAAGTGACCTGATATTAGAGAAGTGTATGCTTCTCAAATTATTTTTACTCTTTATGTTTGAGGAATGCATAACTTTCCCAAATGATACACGAGATGGTACTTAACATGATAATCCAATTCTTCTACTTGTTTTCCATGACTTAAAGTTGCATATGCATCTTTAAAATCTATATCTTGAGCATATTGTTCAATGTAGCTTTCATGCAATACTGAATTATGCTTAAGTATAGTGCATGCATTTATGATTGGTCTGGACAACATATCTACAACTTTATTGTGTATGCCCTTTTTATATCTGATGACAAGATGAAACTGTTGTAGAAAACTCATCCACCTATAGTGTCTTGATTGTTGCAACTTAGTTTGTGAGTGCAAATATTGAAGTGGTTGATGGTCAGTATGTATAATTGTCTCTTTGCCCATTAAATAATGTTTCCACTTTTTCACACTTTGTACTAATGCATACAATTCT
>APFE031681747.1:0-16447 GCA_000404065.3 Pinus taeda | reverse complement strand
CCATTACGCAAAGTGTTCCATTAAACCCACCAAGTTAATATGCACCACCAGATATGACACGAAGTTAATGTTCACCACGAGATATAACACGTTGACACCCATAGGAGTTGAGTCTAGGACGACATGTAAGTTATGACACCCTTCCTTTCGAAATTCGAGCTGCCAGAATCCAACTACCGGTTTCGAGAGACCCTCTATGAACTCTACAACAGAAACGACATCAACAGGATCCTCGGACCCAAGGCCTCCTGCATCTCCTTCAAGAACAGTGCTTGTCGTTGTTTCGGCTAAATGGTCTCCAAGAAAAAATACATCTTTACAATTGATGATGACTGCTTTGTTGCCAAGGATCCCTCCGACAACGACATCAATGCTCTCCAGCAGCACATTACGAATTTGCTTTCCCCCTCAACTCCATTCTTTTTCAATACACTATATGATCCATAAGAATATAATTTTAAAAAAAGACATTATACCCCTTCAGCCTTCGCCATGGAACACCCACTGCAGTTTCTCACGGCCTCTGGATGAATATCCCTAACTACGATGCCCCCACTCAGCTTGTCAAGCCTTCAGAACGGAATACCAGGTATGTTGATGCAGTTTTAACAATACCAAAGGGTGCTCTTTTCCCCATGTGTGGCATGAATTTGGCCTTCAATCGGGACATGATGGGTGATGGGCAGCCTATTGGTCGTTATGACAGCCTATCTGCGACCACTTGGGATTGGGAGTGAAGACAGGGCTGCCATACATTTGGCACAGCAAGGCCAGTAACCCTTTTCTTAATTTGAAGAAAGAGTACAAGGGAATATTTTGGCAGGAGGACATCATTCCATTTTTCCAACCTGTTACACTTCCAAAAGAATGTACTTCTGTGCAACAATGCTACATTGAGTTGTCAAAGCAGGTAAGGGAGAAACTTGGAGTAGTAGATCCATATTTCCAGAAGCTGGCAGATGCAATGGTCACTTGGATTGAAGCTTGGGATGAGCTCAATCCCACTGCCAACCATGCTACCAATGGACCAGCGATGGTATCCACGAAGTAGCAAGGATCTGCGCCTACATTAATTGCATGCATTTGTCAGCTCTGAACTGTGTAGTTCATGATCATTTTGGTAGATGAATAGTCTCTTAGTTATTAGTTTTTTTTATGCAGTCAGATAATAGTAGCAGGGGATAGATTGAAATCTGGGGAAACCTATGCGATCATTTTTGAAAATCTGAATGCAGTATTAGCAGGGGATAGATTCAAATCTGGGGAAACCTATGCGATCATTTTTGAAAATCTGAATGCAGTATTTGCATGGATATGTTTTTGGTTCAGTTAGATGATGATAGGGACTACACCCACATCCTGAGAAACATTAGATGGGGTGCAAATGTTTTGAGAATATGCATATGCAGTAGAATGCTTGGATCTGGTATGTGTTTGAATCCCTTTCTGCTATTGAGATTGATTTTTTTGGTGCAACTGTTTTCGTTGAAAAACATAATTTGGTGATGGCATTGAACTATAGTTAATTTGGCAAACTAATTATTTTTAAGTGTGTTGATTTATCTTATTTTTGAATTTTCTTACGTATGAAATATATATACCGCAATTCAGGAAAAAAGTTTAATTTGTCGAGTACAATCTCTGTAGTTAATACTACACTGGCATTTTTTCAACTAGGTTAACTTTTCAACTAGTTGGACTGGACTATGCACCTGGCAGAATGTATAGTGAATACTGGAAAAATCATTTCTCCTCAACCATAATGAGTTAGAGGGAGTGCAATATACCAACGGAAATGTCTCAAAATAATATTCCAAACCATATATGATATGATTTCATCTTTTCTAGGTAAATGGATTAAAAATTCATTCAAATATTTGTAACGAAATGGGGCATAAAAAATCCAAAAAGAATATTTCAAATTTTTTTGTTTGAATATGTAACTTTCTGTTTCATTTCAACAAACTTTGACATCAATGGCAACTTATTCCAACAATCTCCCATTTTTTCATTAATGTCAACCATCATACTCCCCTTGTTATCATGCTCCCCTTGTCTTCATGCTTCTTGATCTTTCTCTCCCCCTTTGATATCAATGGAAAAGGGTAATCCCCCTTGAATCTGTCTCTCCACTTGTCGTTCTTTCCTGAATATTATGTGAATCAATTTGGAGAAGAAATTACTCCCAGTTTATGTCTGAGATACTCAAATGTCTCCCTAGGCAGTGGTTTGGCGAAGATGTGTACAATATGTTCCTTTGTCCCAACATACTATAGCTTGATATTGTTTTCTATGACTTTCTCCCTTAGAAAGTGAAACTTGATAGGAATATGCTTGGTCTTGGAATGCATCACTGGAATTACACTGGTGTTGTCACAAAGTATCATAATAGTCTCGTCATATTTTACTTGTATGTCTTCCAATGTTTTCTTCAACCAGAGGACCTGAGTACAACATGTTGTTGCTGCAATATATTTTTCTTCTTTTGTAGACAGGGATACAAAAGATTGCTTCTTTCTCAATCAAGATATTAAATAGTTTTGCAAGTAGAAGGTTTCTCCACTTGTACTTCTATAATCTATATTTCATGCCCGATCTACATCTATGTAAGACACTAGTGTCGATTCCTTTCCTTTTGGATACCACAATACAAAGTTTGTTGTTCCTTTGAGATATTTGTATATATTTTTTACTGCTAGAACATGACTTTTCTTTGGTGTTGCTTGAAATATTGCAACTTATCCAAATGCTTGCATTACATTTGGCCTTGAAGCTGTCACATAGAGTAGGCTACCAATCATTGTTCTATAGATCCTTTTACCCACTTCCTTGGGTTCATCTTCTTTGCTTCACTTGCATTGGGTGACCATTGGATTTCTCACAAGTTTGCAGTCTTCCATTTTGAACTTCTTGAACATTTCTTTAATGTACTTGGTTTGAGATATCAAAATACCTCCATCTAGCTAAGATATTTGGAGTCCTAAAAATAAATCCAACTCCCCAATCAAAGACATTTCAAATTCATTTTTCATATATTTTGTAAGGTTCCGACTTATTCTATCGTCATCACTTTCAAAGACGATGCCATCAACGTATACTTCAATGATGACCATATTTCCTTGATCTTCCTTTATGTAGAGATTATTATCTGCATTTCCCTTCTAGTTCCTTGTTGCAAATATGTATCCAATATTTAGTACTAAGCTATAAGGAATTTCTTAAGTCCATACAAGGCTTTTTTCAATCTACAAGCATAGTCTCCATCCTTTCATAATAGGAATCCATTTAGTTGTTTTATGTAGACTTCTTCTTCTAGCTCCCTATTAAGAAATTTTGATTTTACATCCATCTAAAATGCTTTGATTCTTTTGGAGAATGAATATGCCAAGAGTATTATTATTACTTCCATTCTGGCTACCAGAGTAAAAGTTTCTTCAAAGTCTATCCTTTCAACTTGGGAATACCCTTTGCACACTAGCCTTGCCTTGGTTCTGGTCACCTTTCCATCTTCATTTAGTTTGTTCTTGAAGACCAATTTTGTACCAATCACATTTTTTTCTTGGGCCTTGGAACAAGTTCCCATGTCTCATTCTTCTTTATTTTGATTTAGTTCTTCTTCCATGACCCTGGTCCAATGTTCATCATTTCTAGCTTCCTCAAAGTTACTTGGTTCAATTGTGGACAATAGTGATAGATTCCCTTGCACTCTTCTTCCCAATGATTTATTCTAGTGGATGATTCTTATGGTACCAAATTTTAGGTTTATTGGAAGGTGTTTGAAAATCTTGCTAATTGTTTGCTTCTTCTTATTCTACCCCTGACTACTTATCTTCTTGGTCTTCCTCTTCTTCTTTTTCTTCAATTTTATTTGGTTCTTCCTCTTCCTATTCTTCAAAGATGTGTGGTCTAGGTGGATATTGGTGGCCACCTGCCAAGTCCATCTGGAACCCCATCATTGTCTCTTTCAGCATTTTCAGTTTCCTTAATTATAGCGCAACTTACTATTTTTAGCAGTTTTTCGGGTCCTGAACTTCCGGAGCCGTTTTGAGGCCCTAAACGACGTTTTTTGGGGAATCCAGGGGAAACATGGGTCCATGCGATGGACCGATCTTGCCCATTCCAACAATGATAGAGCTCGAATAGATATTTCTAATGAGCTATTGTACGCGTCAAACGGAGATCGTATGCCAAAGTTACGACCCCGGGAAATTGATGTACCAATTTACCCAAAACGGGGCCCACAATTTGGCGTTTCATCTTCTAAGGGTCGGTTTTGGAATGTGAAGGGTTTTCCATTGTTTTCTCAATAATAAATAGGCCTTCGAGCCTCATTGTAACACAAGTTCGGAACAGTTCAGAGACATGTAGCCGCACATCTCTTCTCAGAGATAAGCTACCATCGTCCTAGCTGGTTTATTTCCAATTCTGGTTGTAAGCATATTTCGGTATTTTCCATTAATGAAATGAAGTGTTATTTCCGCTGCATCTCTTTATTTATGGTTATCGCATCTCTGTATTTATGGTTATCTCTGTAATCTATTGCATTCCTGTTTAAATCCGGATCATTGATGCGAGTTGCATGAGTGAATGCTAACTAGGAACAAACTCCAAAGAGGAGAAGTAAAACTTAAATTCTTTGATCTTGAAGTGGGGCATGCAGCATGAAGACAAAACATGGAAAATGAGGAAGCTCAAATGGAGGAAGAGTGAAATTATCGCAAGATCTTCTTCACCATGACCGAGAAAGTTGAGAAGTTGTTTACAAAATATGCAAAGACAATCAAGCCTGAGAAGAAAGAACTAGATGATCATGCCTCGGTAAATCATGAAGGTGGAGGAGAAAATCCTCCTCCCTCTCCGTCCTCTAGTGAAAGTTCTTCTTCTTCCTTTTCTCGTCAATCTAACAAGCATCATATGAATGCATCTAAAAATCCATTTTTCAAGCTAGATGTAACGTTTAATTTACCTGTATTTAGTGAGGACTCTAATGCATAATATAGATAATTGGATCAGACAGGTTGAAGTATATTTCTGCATACAAAAAATCAAAGAGGATGAAGCCAACATCTAGCTAGCATCCATTTGATTAAGTGGCACTGCTCTCGTTTGGTGGGAAGGAAAAATGTAGAAAGGTGGTAAGAATAGTTGTAAACTTCTTTCATATTGGTCTAAGGTTGTCTTTGCTATAAGAGGACAATTTTACCCATTGGGCACGGACAAAAATCCATGATGGAATGGCATGATCCAGGTGGATGTTGGTGGCCACCCACCTATCCCATTTGGACCCCTGAAACTGTCTCTTTTAATCTTTCAGTTTCCGTAATTGTAGCACAATTTACTATTTTTAGCAGTTTTTTCGGGCCCTGAACTTCTGGAGCCGTTTTGAGGCCCTAAACGATGCTTTTTGGGAAATATGGGGGCAACATGGGTCCAAGGACCTATGTTTCCCTTCCCAAAGTGGTAGTTCTTGGATAGATCTTTCTAACGAGCTATCGTACGCGTCAAACGGAGATCATATGCCAAAGTTACGACCCCGGGAAATTGTTGTACCAATTTACCCAAACAGGGCCCACAATTTGGCGTTTCATCTTCTAGGGTTAGGTTTTGGGATGTGAAGGTTTTCCATTGTTTCCCAAAAATAAATAGGCCTTCGAGCCTCATTATAATACAGTTCAGAGGCATATAGCCACCACATCTCTTCTCAGAGATAAGCTACCATCGCCCTAGCTGGTTTATTTCCATTTCTGGTTGTAAGCATATTTCAGCATTTTCCATTAATGAAATGAAGTATTATTTCCGTTGCATATTTGTGTATATGGTTATCTTTGTATTTTGTTGCGTTCCTGTTTAAATCCGGATCAGAATGTGAGTCATAGAGTTCTTTCAGCTTTTGTAAGGCTTCAAAGGAAGTTGAGAATGACGAAATATGGCAACTCACCTCTTCATTTACAAATGCTACGATTAATGCATAAGCTTTGTTGTTCTTGTTTTCCGAAATGACGAGCTCTTTGTCTGAGGTAGGCTATTCTGGTTCATTGTCTCCGTCTTCGACACACACTCCTTTCCACAACTCATTGAAAATGAGGGTTTGTTTTATCATCCGAGACCACTCAAGATATTTCTCCTTGCTAGTGAGAACTATTCGCACAATAGATATGATTGAATGCATACTGTAGAAAAATACTTTTGCTGATAGAAAAATACTTCTGCCAATATACAATAAAATTGTACTTCTGGTGGTAATTTTTTTTTTTTTTAATTACAATTCAAAGAAATATGACTTGAAAGAAAATTCAACTATTAATATGTAAGACTATAGGTACACAAAATTATATACTGCATTCAACTGGACGACGCTTTTCTCTTAACAACGTAAATACATAAAACTTTATAGCACATCCAACAGCACTCCAACAGAGGTTCCTTTTTTTTTTTGGTCAAAAATCTCTTACAATGTGTCTCAGTGCAAAAACTTACATAACTCGATGCGAATGATAGTTTTGCATCTCTTATCCTTGCTGCCGGTGCGACCTCTTTTACCAGATCAGTTAGCTCTCGGAGTGTAGCATCAGTGCAGCACTTTACCAATACACCACTGTAGGAAGACTTGTAACCCACAGCCACACCATTACAAAGTTTTACCAATGCATTAGAGGTTCATTCGATGGAGGAAGATGCAATTCATGCGACGAAGGCAACGTTAAGATACAACATTTAACAATAGCGTAAATACCATACCAAATAGCCTTAATACAACAACATGAATACCATACCAAATAGCTTTAATACAACAGTGTGAATACCATACCAAACAACCTTAATACATCAACGTTAATACAATATTAAAACAATGTTAATACAATGGTAAAATAAAGTTCAACGTATGGCATTAACTTCAACGTTTTCCCTTCATAAACCAGTGAACACCACACTTTTATATCAATGTATGGCCAAAATTCTTCAACGCATAGCCAAAAACTTCAACAGATTGGCAAAGAAACTTCAATGCATAGCCATACCAGCGTTAATATAAGGTTAGCAAAAAACACATCTATTGCCGAAGTCTTCAACTTTAGAGAAATTGTTAACTAGTGTGCTTGTCAATTTGATATAAAGACTAGAACCATCAAGCTTGGCATAAAGAAGAACCAAATCCATTAACTCCTAAGGTTTTCAAGAAGATATTGAAGATCTCAGACCCTACTAAGAAGTTTAATTTTTTTGAAGGGAATGTGTTTTTCGACTTCATGTGTGGCAGAAGGAATATTGTTCAAGACTTCATGCTACATTTTGTGCATGTTCTTTCCCACCTATCCTTTATTGATATCACTATAGTCATTGATCCTTATATATATTTTGCCTCATTTTGTCCTACATTATGGGAAATGAAAGCGTAACTAATGCTCCTATGTTATTTTTGTACGTATATTATTTTTATTTTAAAAAATATGTCATATTTGACTGGGCTAAAGTCATTTCAAATGCGATTTCCTTTCGCTTAGCTCATTTCTTTAAGACATTGAATTTTTTTTTTATATCACACCTAGTAATGGCCATTATTTCTTGCAATTCATTCCATGGACTAACCCACAAAAGAAAAAATGAATCCTAATAGGGAACCAATGCAATTATTTACCCCTTTCTAGTACCACTCAAAAATTAAATGAATAAATGGCCACTAAAAATGCAGTCACCTTTGAGGACCAATATTTAACCATTAAAAATATCCACTATGACATGACTACCAAGAATCTACAACTTGAGAATGTACACATGAAAAATAAGAACATTAAAAATTAATGAAAGTTTGAGGTGGACATCTAAGGAGTTCGACCTACAAGTCTCCTGAAATTACAGAAAACTACAAGGGATGCACTTGCTCACTTTGTCACAAAGTAAAAAAAAAAGAATATGAGGTTCAAAATAAGAATAAATGAAATTAAAGAGGAACTTAGCACCACTCCCTTATTCATGACCCCTCTAGATATCAAAGCACTTGAAGTTGCAAAAAGCACCCACAGTACACACTAAAAAGTGAAAAAAGAAGCATAGTTACTTATAGGAATTAAATCTTATGTCACATTAAATATAAATACGAAACTCAAAATTATTGAGGAAGCATGGGAGGCTTCTCTACATTTGAGAAACTTATCTCAAAGAATTTTTTCATTCAATGAATATTTTGAGAAAGGCCTTGAACATGATCAATAATTTGCTAATAATGATTTGTTGAGATTCATCAATAAAATAAATACTCTGACATATTTCTATGGAAATCAGTAAGGCCTCTTTAGAGGGAAACTCATTAAATATATTAAGGTATGCTAGTCTGTAAGGATAAAAATGTTATAGGATGCTATCATGGATTGTTCAATTATTGATAACCATAAGAGTAACGTCTTCCTAAAATCCATAAACATTTTCAAATACTTTTGAGGCACATGAATGATTAGGTACTTTGTGATCATCCCTAAATGTGTACTAAAGGAAGAATTAGATATTATTAAATTTTCATTGGGTACAAACTTCAACAACGTAGCCGAGTTTCCTAAATAAAAAATGAATAAATGGCTAGTCATGTTCATTGATGACAATGAGGACCAATTGGAGAAAATAAATTTATATGAATAAGAACTAAAGGGATAAATATTTTTTTAAAGGTTAATTAAGACATCATATTCCCTTTAATGAAATAATACATTGAAAAGTGGATTAAAATTTCCCTAAATGAAATCATTAATCTGTTAAGAAATTTACCACAAAGAGATAAATTATTACTGAGATTTACGAGATTTACAGAGAGGAATAATAAAATAACCAACAATAATACATATAAATATTACACACATAATATTTGTCCAGGAAAATCCCAAATCCAGGGGAAAAACCAACCCAATGAGATCTCATTAGCATTAGCCAAAATCCTGGCCAATTTGGCCAAGTGAGCCTTCACCACTCACCTCCAGGCGTACATTACAATAAAGTATTCCTAACCTTTTATAGGCTCCATTACATGCAATATCACAGACCATAATACCATGGGTACACTATACCATGTGCCCAAAACCACTGCTATTTAACCAAGTCAACCTTGACTCAAACCCCAAGTCAATTTTACCTATCAATTCCCCCCTTAAACTTGACTTCGGGTTCCTTGACTAAATCCAGCCAAAACCTGCTAAGTGAGACAATCCCACTCACTCTAGCCCTTACCCCCTTCAAAGTTTTTACCCTGGATTTGTTAATGCGACATTCACCTATTACATAGCTCTAACCCAAACTTTACTGGTAATTACCTAGGGGTATGCATGCCTTACTAGGTCTTACAACAATATGCCCATTTACATGCAAATTAAAATTATCACTCCATTACAATAATTTTTTGTTTGGTTACCCTTGTTGTTGTTTTTGTACATATGACATCAATGTGCATATAAAAAGAACCCATCTACCGAATCACATGGGTCACCAACCGCTGTAACCACCAGTTATCTAGGCATTCTTTTCAGGTACATGGTTCATCAATTAAATAATCCACATGCACATATCCTCCTCATCCAATGAATTTCTTATGACCCAATAGCATACAAATTTTCTTCACAATCTATGGATTTGGATTCATATCTGCAAGAAAAACTCAATTATCTCTCTATCTACTAGACCAACGCAAACCCTTGGCAACAAAAACGTCCTTCCAACTTACCTTTGATACTAGTTTTTAAGAAATTTACCACAAAGAGATAAATTATTACTGAGATTTACTAAGATTTACAGAGAGGAATAATAAAATAACCAACAACATTACACGTAAATATTATACACATAATATTTATCCAAGAAAACCCCAAATCCAGGGAAAAACCCAACCCAATGAAATCTCTTTAGCATTGGCCAAAACCCTGGCCAATCCAGCCAAGTGAGCCTTCACCACTCACCTCCAGACCTACATTACAATGAAGTATTCCCAGCCTTTTACAGGCTCCATTACATTCAATATCACAGACCATAATACCATATGTATACTATACCATGTGCCCAAAACCACTACTATTCAACTAGGCCAACCTTGAGTCAAACCCCGAGTCAATTTTACTTAACATAATCATGAAAAAATTCCTAACCATATATGCAAGCTTCTACAATAGCCATAGGATACCATCATTAGTTCATTCCACACATCATATTTCGACCACTTCAAGAGTGTTATGTGTTTATTTGGAAGTGGTTCCCTTGCTTATTTGTAGTCTTTGATCATCTAGCTTAATGAATTTTCTTATATGTTTCTAAAGTTTATCACTGATTGCGGGTTTTTTTCTCTTGTAGGTACCCTTACATTAATTGGTCCATATGATCCCAATCGTAGTCCCTTAGGGATGAAAGACTTTAGTTTTTCATTATATATTAGGATTTTATGCAATTTCTTTACGCACTTAAAATTTATTTAGCCTTGTAAACTTATTTTTTGACTCACACATAGAGCTCTTTTTGGTAGATCATCTCAATTATGGTTCTGATACTTTTAAATAAGTAGTAGGAATATTTTGAATGCTTTTGTATGCTCTTGTAAATTTTAGTGCTTCAAATAATTTTACATGTACTAACATTTCCTGGTTAATTTTCCATGTAAATAAAATAAGGCCAAGTTCATGGTACACGTATTCCAAGTTGAATGGTGGGTAAACATTTTAGTGGGCATCACTTGTGGTTTAGTAATGGCTATGGACATTGGAAAAGGCATTGGCAAATGCAAAGAGGAAATAAATGACATTTAATTAAGGAAATAAAGGAAAATAGGAGAAAATTAAGATGAAAAGACACAAATATGCATGCAAGGAAAATTAGAGAGGAAATGAAGGAAAATGAATAAAAAGTAAAGGAAGAGACTATACATCAATGATAAAAAGCCATTAGAGAAACAATTCACAACTTTTGACAGTTTTTCACTCAACTCTTGTTCATTCTAGCTCTCTTACACTCTTCCACATTTACAGCATTCTTGGAGCATCTTAGCATTCACTTGGACTTGGAGAGAAGAAAGAAAATGACAAGTAAAAGAATTGTGAGCAAAGGAGAAAAGGTTGGATCAACAACTACAATTGGAGTTCATTGCAGGTTACAAGTTTCATGTGTGATTTCCTTGTTGAGATTTGGATCTTTGGTTATTTCATTGTCATTAGCATGTGATTTTCCTGGATTGATAATGGTTTCAACCATGACTTTCCATTTCTGGATATCTGATGGGAATCTAAATTAGACATAAATTAAGGCCCATGCCTCTAAATCAAACATAAATTAAAGCCTATCACCATCCTTTAGCACATTAAACCTCTCTTTTTGCATTAGATAATGTATTTTTAACTTTAATATATTTATTAGGAATGTTTATGAATAATTGGATATTTGTGCCTTATATTATTTATTTTTTTGGAATATTATGAGAATATTGGGTAGATTATAAAGATTTGGAGGAGGAGATAATTTAGGGACTTGCTCCCTACTACAAGAGGATCAATAATAAATAATAAATCAGCAAGATATTATGGAATTATGGCATGGATTTTGGAACTCCAATGATTGAGAAAATCTAGGAATGTGTTCCTTGCCATTTAATGAAGATTACTAGTATTGGGGACCAGATCCACTAATCAAGGATCTAGGAATGTGTTCCTTGCCATTTAATGAATATTACTAGTATTGGGGACCAGATCCACCAATCAAGGTATTTTGGTAGGGAAAGCTTCCTCATTTCACGGGGAATGATTCCTAATCATTTTTTATAAGTACCAAGTCAAATTTACCTCTAGGGAGAGATTTTCATTAGTGTTCTTATGGAGAGAACTCACATTTTTGCAGCTCCATTGTATTTTCTTACAGGGATGTAATTGTAATGATGAAAATAATGAATATTGGTGTCATATTCAACTTCTTAATCTTGGTCTCCTCCATAGGTCTCTGATTTTCCTTGGGCTTGGTCATCCCATGAGCCTCAGAGCCCTTTTGTATCATTTTCTTTCCTTCTTTTCACTGTTTATTCACATGCATCTCTAATTTTTATTTCTTTCTATTTCTGTGTCTACTATTAATGATTTGTTGTTATAGTATTGAGTTAAATGGTTGATGCAAGTTCTTTTGTAGGATCACAAGCATTATTTAATCCTTGGAAAAGCTTTGTAAGTTCATAGTAATCATTGAGCTGCTTGGATTAGTCTTCTTATTCCCAAATCTAGATTGTTGGACCTCATTTTTAGCAAAGAATAGTAAATTTCTGCTATTTTTTATAGCATGCTAACAAGCTTCAATCGATTTGGTTCCACTTGCATTAGATCCAAAAAACATTCTATTTCATAACAAAAATTACCCTATTATATTTGTACTTGATTTGGTTAGGCATTTTTTAGATTTACTAGCTCACTAGTTCTCAAATTTCTAGATTTTTGACTAGTAATGATTTTCTATATTTTTAGCATGGGTTAATAGAGGTATTTTTGAGTGATTCCACTTGGAATGGGGACCTAAGACATCCTAGTTAACAAAAAAATATATCCCATCCAATTTGGATTTGATTTTCTTTGTCATTCGATAAATTATAGTAAATATGTACATCATGTAGTAAATCATTGTAGCATCGTGTAGGAAAGTCTATTTTCAGCCCAAATTGAGAAAAAACATCATTAAAGCTAGGATTAGTCCTATACTTGACCTCCATGCCATCAAGACCATTTTAACCCTCTTGCTCCACACTTAGGTCAACATTCATAATTTCACAAGGAAATGTCTCCAAGTTTTTTGAGCAAATCCATCCATCTCCCAACCTTGGTTTTGAGTTCTGAAGTGCCCCTAGGCACTCCCTTGCTTCATTCCATCCACCAACCACCTACCCTAAGCTTTTCATCACCTTCAACATCCATCATTTTTTTCTCGGTTGTGTCCTGTTGGTTTTCATAGGAACCTATAGGTTTTCAGGACATCCTGTAGGAAATCATGTAGTATCCTGTATGAAACCCTGTTTTGAGGCTGAATTGAGGAAAAAGCCTCTAGGAAGCTAACAAAGGGTCCCTACTTGTCTCCCAAGACTTCTGACCATTCACCATCATCTCCAAGCCACTTGCCACATCACCAAAAGAGATTAGCTATCACACCCTCACATGAAAAAAAACACAAAAAGAAAAATAGGTTTATTATATTCATTTACATGCACAACGTCAAAAGGTTTGATGGTTTGAATCTTCATGCTTAGGATAGTAGGATTGCATACATGTTAACTTAGCATTCTTTTGAAGAAAAGCCTCTTAGAAGTTAGTTAGAAAATGGTGTGTTTTAGAATTTGATTTTCAGTCTCTTTCCTTGTACTTTCTTTCTTTCTTTCAATAGTTTAAGGTTCCATTTTAGACATTTCATTTTTTGTAATTAATTTAGGATTTGACTTCAGTACATGCCCTCCATTACATCATGACAGCATAGGAAGGACACATTGTATGTTGCACATATAGTGTCGATACCTCTTAAGTTTGTATGAACCATGGGTTGATAATTAAATTCAATAGCCTTAGGAGTTGTAGCATTCTTGTTGCAATACCAAGGCTCATCAATTTTTGGCGCTGTTGCCGAGGAGGTATCAAAGTATGCATTGTTTTCTTCCCTAGTTGATTCATTTATTTTTTCTTTTTGAAAAAACAAAAAATAATTTCATTTGGCATATTTTATTTCAAAAATAGGAAAAGTGCATTACATTAGTGTTTTCATTCAAACATAAAAACAAAAAATTCTCCAACACCAACCCACCCCCCATTTGATCACATGGTGTAGTAAGAGCCATATCACCATCCACTTTTGTAGGTATAAGAAGAAGGAGATGGAAAATAATGTAGAATAAATGGATGGAGATGATGACAATGAGGAATACCTTCTTGGATTCCCCATTCAAGATCCTAATGTCAGCGTGCATATGAAGAACATCCCTCCATATTTTCTTCCAAAATTTCATGGTCTAAGGTCAGAGGATCCAGAAACCTTTCTCTTTGAATTTGAAATTTTTTGGTGATCTTATGGTTACTTATTAAAAACTCAAAAACTGAGATTTTCTTTGGAAACATTGAAGGATAGAGCTCTTAAATGGTTCATGAGTTTAGGGACTAATTCAATAATATCATGGAATGATATGCAAAAGATATTTGTAGAAAAATATAAATATCATGATCTCAAAGAAGAATTCTTTAGAATGAATCAAAGAGAATATGAGAGTCTAGAGGATATAACAGAGAGGTTCATGTATAATGTTAAGGGGAAAACTACATCATTTAGGATCCAACACACTAAAACCTGTCTTAGTTAGAACAATTAGGGATAAATGGATTAATCTCCTTGATCTCTTGAGTAGAGGTGATGTATACCAATTATCATTTGAAGAAATTTGTGAAACATGCAAACACATATCAAGATGAAAAGAAAGAGTAGCTAAATCAACATCAAGATCGGTAAGTCAAGCTAAACTTGGAAATTTGTTTGATGATTTTAAAACAGAGATTCTTAGCAATCTAACAAAACAAGTAGAAATGTTAAGAATGCAAGATGAAGGAAAAGAAAATGTTGATATATGTGTTGCAGAATCATAGGATGTTAAACATTGCCCATCATTACCAAGCTTGGCCAAATTTTACCAAGAGGACAATGGAGAAAGTAAATCACCAATGCAGCTATGTTATATATCTCCAAGAGGACCATGGTAGCCTATTCAGCCTCATATGATGCAAGAGCTTAATTCAGAATTTCAAGCTTATGCACATCCACCTCAAAGTAATTGGAACACACCCTTTCCTTGGAAACATTGGTCATCTCAACCCTAAAACCAATCTTGGAAACAAGGTTGGCAAGGAACTTATGGAAGCCATCCACAATATCCTCAATACTTTCCTCAATATACTCCATACCAAACTCCATGTTATGCTTACCATTCACCTCCACCACAACCCCAACCACATCAATCTCAAATATCTGCTCCCACTCAACTACCTGTACCACCATTTCCAAACCTACACATTGAAGTAGCTCAACCCACTTACAATGTTGAGGTACAACACTTCGAAAGATCTCCTCTTAAGCTCAATGGTATTCACCATAGCTCAGGAAGAGTATTGCAAAAAAGAGATTCTCTTGATATCATTGAAGGACTACATCCAGAAGAAGAAGATTTGAAAGAGAAGATCAAAGAATCATGGTTTGCACTTGATGAAGAGAAAACATCAAAATCAGATATCGAGAGAGATCCCTCATGCTTACCATCAAATCCTCCATGTATTCAAGAGAAAAACTAGAAAAAAGAGGAAGATTTGAAGGTCATTGTAGAAGAAGACATGAAGAATGATCTAGATAAGCAATCAAACCAAGGGCATGAAAGTTATTTTGAGGTTTGGTTCTAGAAATTCACTAAGTTGTAGCATCACTCTCTTATTCAACTATGCTTGATCCTTTCAAAGTCAAATCATTTGATCACTCAAATCCAGGTACATTTCAAAGCATACATTTCAAGTGTCCACATTATTTTTTCTATCATCTTGATGTGCACATGGCTCCATTGGAAGTATTCTTATAATTGAAAGTTATTTTGTTATTCAAGTAGGGTAGGGTAGAAGAAAAAAATGATGAAAAAAAGAGAAAAAATAAAAATCTCAGGTGAATGCCTCCTTAGAGGCGCCTGAGATTAGCTCATTGATTAAAAGCCTCCATGAGGCGGTCAATGGGTTGGGAAAAAAGAAAAAAAATGAGAAAAAAAAAAGATCCTAGGTGAAAACCTCCTTTGAGGTGCCTAGACAGACCTTCTAATTGAAAACCTCATTGAGGCGGCTACTAGGCCTAGAAGAAAAAAAGACGAAAAAATAAAAAATAAAAGAAATCCTTGCTCCATGCATCTCTTTAATCAATGCATGTACTCTCCAACATCTGCAAGCAACAAGAACAAGTTGGTACCAAAAGGAAAATTGGTCAAGCCTAGTCAAAAGAAGTCAAATTTTGACTTTCTCCTTGTTTGCTCAATTTATCCAACAAAACCAAGGCCATGCCAATCCATCACCCTCATCTATTTCCACCATCCACCCATCATTCTCAAGCTTCTACCATTCAATTTTCTTGTTGTCCTAAAAAAAGTATAGGATGCTCTGTTTTACTATAGGATACAAAAATATATAGAGAAAAAATTTGGTTTTGCCATAACTTGAAAACCATGGATACATTTGACAAGTTGTTTTAGGGGGAGATGCATATGGATGATGGTAACATGCTCAAGCAATTTTAGCAATTTCCAGTGCACATTTTTCGAGAAATCAGCCTCCATCATTTACAGCCATTTTTGAATTTTATCGATATCCGTGCATGAATTTAAAACATTGTTTCATGGGGAGATGCATATGGATGATAGTAACATGCCCAAGAAATTTCAACAAATTTCCATGCA
>APFE031681744.1:286472-298286 GCA_000404065.3 Pinus taeda | reverse complement strand
GGGCTCTACATGCTAGGACGTCATTGTATAGAGAACACAAGGTATCCATCTGTTTAATAACTACATCTAATCTACGGGTTACCTTGGCAACTTTCTCTTGTTCCTTTCGCCATCCTTCGAAAGCTTGGATTTCAGATAAGTTGACGTTCCTTAACTGCTGCTATAATTCTTCATATTTTTCTCGGGGGACCGTTTGCTCCCTAAGCTTTTCTACTTCTTGCTGGGCCTGCTTCAAATGTTTGTGAAGGGTTCTTGTTTTCGGGTCCTTCTTCCATGCATCCGTGGAGGCCGGGAGCTTTACTTGAACTTTCTTATTGCACTGCTTTGAGTTCATAACCCTTATTACTCCCGAAGGTGGTGCCTCCGTCTGAACCATCTTATCATCTTTTTCAATTTTAACACAAACTCCAGCCCACTGCTGTTCCTTTTCAAATGGAACAGCAGTCTGCTCTTCTGCTTCATTTGGAACAGCAGTTTGTTTTTCAGCTTCATTTGGAACAACAGTTTGGCTTTTGTCAGGGTTTTGAGCAGTGGGACGGCTTCTGGTCCTCTGCCTCTTGCCCTTAAGGGATCTTACTGGTGTGGTCAGACCTTTTCTTCCTGACGTCCCTTTCACCCTTTGCCTTGCCTTTAGAATCCTAATCTGCTGGTGAAGTTGGACTATTATGTTTAACAATGCCCACTTTTCCCTTTGTAATTCCCTTATTTCCATCATCTCTTCAGAAAGAACAGCAGGCTGTTCATTGTGGGTTGGACTGTGGCTAGCTTCCTGATTTTCTCCCTGAGGTGGTTGTTCTGGGGTAAGAACCTTGCTTGGCTCTGTTATTTCTTGGGCTGATTCCTCTTCTGCCCTTATTTCCTTCGGACTTTCCTCTGGTGCCTTCTGACTAGGAACGGGTTGTTCTTGCTCAGCATTTCCTGATATCTTCTCATTATGAACGGACAAATTTTCTACTTCCGCCTCTTCTGCATGCAATTCCTCAGGTGCGTCTTTCTCCTGGGTTTTCTCTACGGCATGGAGGTTAGATGGATTCAGGGGTTGGCCATATCCGCCCATATTGGCCAAAATGTTGGCCAATTCATCTTCCCCTAACGGGTCTTGTAATGGGTTTCCTTCCTGCTGTTCCATTCCTTCCTTCTGCTCGGACTGCTCAAATTCTTTCTTCTCGTCTCCTTCCTCTTCAGACTGCTCATCCTTCTCTTCTTCTCTCCCTACAGATTGTTATGCCTCCTCTTCTTCTTCTTTTGTTTCTACCTCTGCAGACTGTTTTTCTCCCTCGATGTCTTCTTCTTTCATTTCTGTCTCTGCACACTGCTCTGTTTCCTCGCTGCTTTCTTCTTCCATCTATGTCTTCGCAGCCTCCTCTACTTCCTCGTTGCTTTCTTCCTCCGTTTCTGTCTCTGCAGACTGCTCATCTTCGATTTCTATTACTTGGCTCGTGCCTTCCTTCCAGCCCTCCTCGTAGCCCTTCGAGCCTTGCCGAATTTATACGTTTTTCTGATTGTTCGGGTGTACTATCATCATGTTTCTGCTTTTCGGGTCGTTTTTCAGGTTGTTTTTCAGGTTTCTCTTCTGTGAAAGTGTCCTGCTTTCGTTTTTCTGAACGTTGGGGTGTGCTATCAACTCGTTTTCTTTTTTTCCGGCGTCCAGATGTGGCCATCCCTTTATTGATAATGGCAATTAGTTCTTCCCAGCTGCTCTTCTACTGGGTGAGACTATAATTCACTATCAACCGAATTAATCCGTGGTGGCTAACAACTGATTCTACGTGTTGTGCCCTTTTCATACGTTGTGCGTCATCATGCAATAGTGAATTCAATAATGCAGGTAAATTCACAGAACATTTTTGTTTTAAGACAGCTAGGAGTTTAAGATGTTTTGGACTTACCACGTCTTTTCTGCCTTCACAAGTGATGTAGCTCTGGATGATTTTCGCCAATTCCGCCCATGGCTCTCCTAGCGTTGCTGGTAGCACCCCGTTTCCTCGGATTGTCAAACTTTGGCCCTCGTCCTGAAAGATTTCTAAAATCTTCTACAACCTTTCCTTCTTTATTGTCCATACTGGTCCCATGGCCAGTAGTCCCATGACTCTTGCTATTATGTCGTTGGTGACTGTTATTCGCCTTCCTCTTACTATGGAGTATTCTTCCTGTAAGTTCTGTAAAAATTCTCTCGCTATTGTTTCATTAGACTCCTTCAGGCAGTTGAGATAGGTCAACCATCCTGCTCTCTTCAGAATTCTTCAGGCTGCAGCCGAAACAGTTAATACTTGCGATTCTCGGCAGATTGACCTTCCTCCCATAGTTTCATTGCAAATTCTCAAAGGAACAGCAGCTGTTTGTTGAAACGCAGAGAAGCTGGTGGCATATTACTCGTTCAAATTCAAATGCAACGACGTATGCAATGGAAATAACTTCAAACAGTATCTCATGCAGAAGAAAACAACAATAGCAAAAGATCATACCGTTGAGCCATGCTGTGCTCGAGTGAAAAATTTTCTCAAATAACAGACTGACACGTACTCTGGGGAATGATGAGGTTACCTCCCCCCTGCAGTGTGATAGGCTATCCCAGCCATCAAATAAAGGAGTAGCGTCTGTTCTGCCGCGAGGTATTTATGGAACAGCGTATGGAAATATTCCATGCTTGCAAAAACAGCCTATTACTGAAATCGAGGTAGAAAGTTAGATCGCTTTTAATACATAAGGGACTGCGATGATTTGATGGAAGTTCGGGGATAAGACATTTGCCATAAATAACGAGTCTCATGCGGTCACTGTCATTAGCTCTGTAATGATTGGCGATAATATATAGTCATGCGCTATATGGTTGGGTAATTATATAATTAATTATCACGTCATAAGAAACAAGAGGATGTAATCTCCTTACCTATTGGTGTAAAAATACGACTTCAATACCATTAACAGTTCTCTCCTACCGACAGGTGTCCATAACCTTGGCAGAGTTGTTTATTTCAACCCTGGAACCATAGTCCTTTGTGTATGCCAGGAAGTGTTGTATAATGTCAAAATGTAGGCCACTATGCTGGCTTGGTGACCAGTTAGTCATAATGCCCTTCACGAGGGAGGAGCGAATAGTGGGCAGGCCGGCTCGTGGTGAGACCTCCTGTTCCAAGGGTTATTTATTTGATATACCTTTTGGACCATTTCCCAGGTGTGGTGGCCTTAGTGGGAATGCCACTTCGCTTCCATCTTGATGATCATAGTAGGCCAGCTCGTAATGAGACTTCCTATCCTGCAATTTGACAATTTTTAGAAACCCTGTTTTGCTTCCTTCTTTTTTCTTCTTGTTTTTAAGAGAGAGCCTTTCCTGTTTATACACAAAGGGTGTTTCAACACTCCTTAAGAGTAGGAATGGTGGAAGAAGTCTTAATATCCCAATAGAAAGGTATAAACCCTTTTATCTTATTGCCGAATGATAATCAAAGTAGGTTAAAAAAAAGAACCATCATGATACAGATAACCAATGAGAATGGAGTTAGTAGAACAATGGTAGCAAAAGATGATAAATAAGCATATCTTTCCCTGCGTCCTTTCACCAATTTAGGGCAATTTCTTATAAAGATAGCGATTTATGATTTACTGATTTTCGTATGCTGTGTTTTTGTTTCCATCACATAAGTGCATAGCTGTATTCCAAAAAAAACTCGAAAGAACATTAGCAATAAGCATCCTTAAGAAGGAACAAGTTGTTTCAAAATCATATGAGTAGTGCTTCTTTCAAGGAAGGGCACAACAACAGTTCATAGATGTTGTTCATTTGGAGAAAGGAACAGTGGAAATCAACGGTGCTATTCCTTTTTGAAAAGGAACAGCAAAATCAAACAGGTGCCGTTCCTTTGGAAAAAGACCGGCAGAAATCAAAAAGTGTTGTTCCTTTTGGAAACAACAAAAACACACAAGTGTTGTTCCTTTTGAAAAGGAACAACGAAAATCGCAAGTGTTGTTCCTTTTGGAAAATGAACAACAAAAATCACAAGTGTTGTTCCTTTTAGAAAAGGAGCAGCAAAAATCAAAAGTGTTATTCCTTTTGGAAAAGGAACAGCAAAAATCACAAGTGTTGTTCCTTTTGGAAAAGGAGCAGCAAAAATCACAAGTGTTGTCCCTTTTGGAAAAGGAACAGCAAAAATCACAAGTGTTGTTCCTTTTGGAAAAGGAACAGCAAAAATCACAAGTGCTGTCCCTTTTGGAAAAGGAACAGCAAAAATCAAAAGTGTTTTTCCTTTTGGAAAAGGAACAACAAAAATCACAAGTGCTGTCCATTTTGGAAAAGGAACAGCAAAAATCAAAAGTGCTGTCCTTTTTGGAAAAGGAACAACAAAAATCAAAAGTTCTATTTTGGAAAAGGAATAGCAAAAATCACAAGTGTTGTTCCTTTTGGAAAAGGAACCGAAAAAATCACAAGTGCTGTTCCTTTTGGAAAAGGAACAACAAAAATCACAAGTGTTGTGCCTTTTGGAAAAAGAACAAAAAAAATCACAAGTGTTGTCCCTTTTGGAAAAGGAACAACAAAAATAAAAAATGTTGTTCCTTTTGGAAAAGGAACAACAAAAATCAAAAGTGCTATTCCTCTTGAAAAAAAAAAGTAACAACAGAAGTAACAAAACATGTTGCAAAGACATATACAAAAATAATTCGAGAATTTATATACAAATTGTAAAGAAAAGTAAATTTCTTAGTGAGTTACAGGTGGGGAAGACTTGTCTTCCTTCCCTAAGATCTCCATATCTGAATCTTGGCGTAGTTGTTGGCAGAAGGACTTCTGAGTAAGTGGTTTGCGATAAAGACAGACTCGATGGCCGTTTGCCTTAAAGGTATATCCAGAACCATCAATAGTAATTAGTGTAAGGGTACCATTGTCATGTACTTTCTGAATTTCATATGGTCCCAACCAACGAGTCTGGAGTTTCCCGGGGAAGTCCTGAAATCTAGAGTCATATAAAAGAGCCCAGTCTCCTTCGTGGAAGACTCTGTTTTTAATGAGAGCATCATGCCATTTAGCTCTTTGTTGTTGTATCAGGGCAGTGTGTTGAAGTGCAGAGAGCCTAATTTCATCCAGCTCATTAATTTGTTGTAGTCGATTAGTCTGTGCCTCAGTTAAGTCTAAACCAACTTCTTGTGCTATTCGTAATGTCTGGATTTTAAATTCTATAGGAAATATAGGTTGTTTTCCGAACATTAACTGGTAAGGTGAGTGACCAGTGGTGCTTCTCCATGTTGTTCTATAAGCCCACAGTGCTTCTGGTAGTCTGGCAGCCCAATCGCGTCTATGTGATGCAACTGTTTTTGTTAGAATCGTTTCTATTATTTTGTTGCTGCTTTCTACTTGCCCATTTTCTTGTGGGTGATATGGGGTGGTAATTTTATGCTGAACATGATAATTGTTGAGTGTTGCCGCTATTCTGTTCCCAGCAAACTATGGCCCTCCATCTATAATTATCTCTCTAGGGAGGCCATAGCACACAAATAGATGGAGCAGGAACTGTATAACAGATTCTTCTGTAGCTCTAGGCAAGGCCTCTGCTTCAGCCCACTTGGTGACGTATTCTGTTGCCACCAAAATGTATGTTTTTTGGTTTGATGGTGGGTTGATTGGTCCCACGAAATCAAGAGCCCAACGCTCAAATGGTTCGATGACTAACTGTGGTTAAAAAGGAATCTCATTCGAGTGACTAGGGCATCCCGCTCTCTGGCATCTGTCACATGCTTGGACAAATTTCTTTGCATCTTTAAAAATTGTGGGCCAATAATACCCTGTGTGTAATACTTTATATGCAGTCCTGCGATCAGCGAAATGTCCACCACATGGTTGGTCATGGCATGCTTTCAATATATCAAAAATTTCATCTTGTCGAATGCATCTCTTGATTTGCATGTCTGCCCCTGTGTGAAACAAATAGCCCCCAATCCAGGAAAATCTGGTACTTCGCTGGACAATATGTTTTCGCTCATTAGGGGTTATATACTTTGGTAACTTACCTACTGCTAGGTAATTGGCGACATCAGCATACCAGGGTGTTTGAACAGCAACAACAAAGAGATGCTCATTTGGAAACTGATCTTCAACTGCTGCTGCATCGACTGGTTTTGGCATTCTTGAGAGGAAATCAGCTACCGGGTTTTCTTTCCCGGGTCGATCCTTGATTGTAATATCAAATTCCTGCAATAAAATCAGCCATCTAGTCATTCTGCCATTTGTAATAGGCTTGTTTGCTAGTATTTTATAGCAGAATGATCTGTGTACAAGACAACAGGATATCCAGTGATGTAATGTCTGAATTTATTGACAGCATGTATAACAGCTAGAAATTCTTTTTCAGTGACAATATAATTTAATTCAGCAGGGGATAGATTTTTGCTAATGTAATAAATTGCATATGGTTTTCTATCCTCCTCCTGTCCAAGGACCGCTCCAATGGTTGTATCTGAGGCATCAGATGATATCTGGAATGGCAAATCCCAATTTGGTCCCCGAAGGACTGGGGTTGTAGATACGAGCTTCTTCAGATCGTTGAAAGCACGTTCACATTTTTCTGTCCAAAGGAAATCAATATTACCAGTTAGTGCATACAATGGTGCAGCAATACGTGAATAATGTTATATAAATCTTCTGTAATAACCAGAGAATCGAAGAAAGCTGCGTACCTCTGTTTGAGTAGTGGGAATAGGAATAAGCAAAAGTATTTGGATTTTGGCTGGGTCTACCTGAATGCTAGCTGCTGAAATATAGTGTCCTAAAATAAGTCCTTCCGTCATCATCATGTAGCATTTTTCATGGCTTAAACAAAGCCTGGCATCTATGCAACATTGTAGGACTTTTTCTATTGTCTCTAATGCTGGATCAAACTCATCTTTGTATGGAGTAAAGTCATCCATATATACTTCCAGTCCTTCATTTATTAGATCTGCAAAAATGCTAAGGATATCCCTTTGGAATGTGGTAGGGGCATTACATAAACCAAAAGGTAAAACTCGGTAGGCGAATGTTCCCCAAGGACAAGTAAAAGTAGTTTTGTCCTGATCTTCAGGGGCAATCTATATTTGGTTATACCCACTGAAGCCGTCGAGAAAAGAAAAGAATTTCTTCCCTGCCAAAGTGTCCAATACTTGATCGATGAATGGGAGAGGAAAGTGATCTTTCTGCGTTTCCTTATTTAGCTCCCTGTAGTCCACGCAGATTCTCCACTTCCCATTCTTTTTCGGTACCACCACAAGTGGGGAGACCCATTTACTATCAGAGATAGGGTAGATGAAGTTAACATCTAAAAGTTTTTGAACCTCAGCTTTTACTACTTCTTTTAGATGAGGATTTAGCCTTCTCTGAGGCTGTCTAACAGGTCTTGCATCATTTTCTATGTAGATGTGGTGTGTACACAATTGAGGATCAATTCCTTTCATATCAGGGTAATCCCATGCAAATGCGTCTTTATATTTTGTTAAAATATGGATGAGTTTTGTTTCTTGTTCAGGTGCAAGGTCGGCGTTAATGTTTAAGGTCTTTCCAGGTTCAATTTCCACAATTTTACTATGTGCAACTGAAGTGATAGGGATTGTGTGGTCATGCACATCTTTCAGAGGTTCCTCCTCTACTTCGTTATCAAATGCTGCTTTTATCATATGACACTGGGTATGAGATATGAGTTCAGTTTTACTAATAAAGTTGCTGATGGCATCATCTTCTGTTTGATCTTTGAACTCTAGCGCTTCTTGTATAGTTAATGGAAATCTAATGTTGTCAGTAAGATATGATATGGGGTGCCTGTTAGTTTTAACTATTGTGATGCTTGGCTGCGTTGGGGATATAGTACTAAATTCTTGATATCCGCCCCCTTGGTTATGATCATGTTCCCTTGCCGACAGTCGATATAGGCATCAGTGGTAGCGCGCCAAGGTCTTCCTAAAATCAATGGATGCCCATCTAGTCGAGTTTTAGGGTTTATTATTAGAAAATCAGTTGGGTATTCCCAGGAATCAACCGAGACCATGACATCATGCAATATGCCTTTCGACCTAACCACAGATCGATCAACCAATTCTAGCAAAGTTGAAGTGGGTTCTGCAAATGTAATACCTAACTTTTGGAAAATGGCAGTTGTCAATATATTGATTGCAGCTCCAAGCTCAACTAAGGCATTAGTTAAGGTTTGGCCATAAATTTGAATAGTTACTATTGGGTTTCTGTTGTGGCCAGCAACAACCCCCCCTTTTTCCATTTAGCTATCTACCCAAAATACTAAATGAATAGGGGACCCCTAGTATAATTTTGAGAAGAAATCAAATTTCCCTTCTTCAAAATAAAGATACCATCGCAGGCTTAAAAGCAGTCTTCCAAATATTTCCACCTAAGTCTACGATGGGGAAAAGGTCTTTAAGAAATTGCATTAATGCGCAAGGCCCCCCAAACGTTAAGCATAACGTTGCGTCGTAATAAGTAGTGTCCATATGGAAAAACCTCACTATCTCTCGATCTGCGATAACGCCGATCACAATGACCGCACATCGCAGAAATGAAATGGCAACACTTAACAAACATCAAACTCCTGCGACCCGCGATGTTGCAACCTGCGATATTGCAATCGCTGCGATGACACATTCCGCCATCCAGCGATTTGCGATGAGCGCGCCTTGCGATGGCACAATCTTCGATAGAGCATAAAGCAAATCGTAAATCATTTAAACCACAAATATTTCAGGTACGTCATTCAAAGATAGACTACTTACCATAACCTAACTTCAAATCATGCGCTTTTAAGGATAGTAAGTAGGTTAGTTGTCAGTTATTTAATAAAATAAGGACGCGTGCTTTGCTGAATAATTTTTTTCACGTAAGGTGGCATATTTAGTATATCGTCTGCATTTAAAACCCTCCCATCATCTTTCTCAATTAGTCATTTCCGCCTCGCTTGTAATCTGCAAGAACTAGGAGATAAGAGCATTCAAAATCCGAACGCAGAAGCAAATGGGAAAGAAGACTAATGCCCAAGGTTCCGAGGCAAAGGAAAAGGCAAAAGAGATGGTGCCCTTATACACAGACACTGCATGCAACAGAGACGTAGGAATTTCAACTTGGGAAGGCATGTATAGGCTGCTAGAGGAGGAAAACCCCAGAGTAATGAAGGCAGATAGCGCCGCGGGATCGCCAAACTCTTCTGAGGCATCCTTAGAAGAGCTAGCTTGTTCATTTCTCCATCGAATAGCAGCTAGACCCAAGATATTGCCGTATACAGATATGATCAAATGGATACTCGACAATGCAGAGTTACAAGGCAGACAATTCAAGGCTCCAGGACATTGGCTCATAGGATCATTCGCCGCGCAATACCTAAAGCTTATGTACCATCTTCTGGAGCCTCAGATGACCTATATAACATGCAATTTGTCCAGAAATTTGCAGCGGAGAACCCAAATCTAGCAGAAACCACTAAAGAATGGACCAGGAGAGAGGAGCCGTTGAAAAGGGATAAAAATGGTAATTATAGCACAAGTTCTCTCACCTCTCCATATTGTTTTGTTGCAGCCATGCTCTGCAGGCTGTTTGGGATGCCAGACATAAATAAATTTTCAGCTGAATGGCTACCACTCATAGAAGCTGCCACAAATGTTGATCTCGTGGATTGGGCCAAAATATGTTCTGATAATTTGTTTACTGCTGTCATGAATTATCGTAATAAGAGATCCTCGTCACAAAGGGTCTACCCCCTGTTTTATCTATCTGCTTACATTATGGATTCTATTTGCTATGTATCTAAGTTTCCAACTATGGGTTGGAAATGGACTACCCAAGACCTGTCGCCTATTCATGTTTACCACAAAGTACTATGGGATTCACAGTTCGCCCCTCACCTCTATCAAATTTGCCATGGGCTCATTTTACCCCTATATAGGATGATATATGGTGAAAGACCCCCGAGGTGCTCACCCGAAGCGCAAATAGACATCATCCCCGTCGCAAGATGGTTCGGGGAAGAATGGTTCACATATATCAGAGTGTTTGGGAGCACTGTACTTCCACATGTCCTACCCCTATATATCCCCGACAAGCTTTTGGCCAGAGAAATTGCCTATCATAGTTAATCTGAAGGCGGCCTAACCAAAGAGTTAAAAGAAAAGAAGAAGACCATATGGCCTCAGTTTCCTGTAGCTTGTGGGGCCTTCTCATTATTCGATGTGGGACATGCTTTTGCCGAAGTAGGGAATGTGACGTCCCTACAATTTTTTAAATTCCCCACTCGACCTTTTGACCTAAATAACGTCCCCCATGATTTCACTATAAGTGTCAGAATAAAAGTGTTCACCAGAAAGAAAGATTTATTTGATGACTTGTTTCAGAATAAAATTTCATTCCAGGAAGTTTTGCGAGAAGCTAAGTCGAGTTTGTCCCCAGACGACCTCGAAAGATTTTCGTCATACAGAGAAAGAAGACTAGCCAGCATCCCTCTAGAAAAGCTGCAGCCGCTCGCCAGAGAGCCTACTCCAAGTGTTAGCCTCAGCGGAAACTCTAGTTCTTCCAAATCTAGATCTAACGCTGTTCAAGGAACACCCGAACGCTCTAAAAAGTCTACGAGTGACCAAGGGAAAGTAGGAGAAGCAACCGGAGATACTGCACAGTCAAGTGCCATGTCACAACCACAAATTATCGCTTCCTCATCAAGAAATGTCCCTCCTCCCGTCACTACATCGTCGCTCGTCACGACACAGCTCGATAAGGAGTGGGAAAACTTCAACGAGCTAATCAACCTGGAAGGACAGATACCAAGAACGTGTGTAAGCAATGTGCAAGTAACACAGGAAATGGTTTCAACCGTGGTCGGTAGCGTCTCAGAAGCAGAACACGGTCATATCGCTCTGTCTCCCGAACTCCTACTTAGCGTAGAAGAAATTCCCCCACTGGACGTGTTCTATAGTCCTCAACATAAAGCAGTGGTGATAAGACAAAGGAAAAAGAGAAGGCTGGAGAATACACTGTCACAGAACACCGAACATTTAGACGTCTTATGGAAAGACCCTAACAACAACCCCACGGAGAATCTCACAAAATTGTCTCAAATCGCAGGAACATACGCTTCTGCGACTATCGACAAGGCGTCTGAAGTGCAACAACTATTAAAGGAGCAAGAAAACCATATACAACTACTGCAACAACAACTGCAACAGGCCAATGCCAGCAATGAAGCGTCCAAACAACTCGAGAAACTACAAGAAGATTTTCAGTAGATGCAGATAAGCTACCAGAAAAGCCTGGACGAAAAAGGAAAGAAGTTGCACGCTTTACAAGAAATACAAAAAGATGAGCCCAAGCTTTCCGAATTCGTTTCAGAATCTACTAGTTTAAATGAGCAACATCTGCAGCAACAGGAAGAGTTGGGATGAAAATTATCGCAGTGGAGTCACTATTGCGAGCTGAGCGACAAACTCACCAATCAAGTGACAGATCTGCAAAGTGACTACGACCAAGCCGACAGACAAGTGACAGAGTATATAGCTTGGCAGAATGGAGAGGAAGCGAAAAGAGCAAATGCACCTAGAATAAATGAAGGCCATAAAGAGTTTCTCTTCAACAAATGGTACGACCAAATCAAGCAGGCAGAACAGGCAGCAGAGGCAGTGGCGACACAGGCTGGTATCCTTATAGAATGTGTAAATGAAAATTTACACAGAGCAAACTTAATCACAGAAACCGCCCCGGGATACCTACCAAACAAGTCACAAATAGAGACAGAATGGAAAGAGAAAGCGCAGGAAAAGGGTAAGGCAATACAAGCTTTGAACAGGTTGAATTGGGAGTGCTATTGG
>APFE031681744.1:257622-283399 GCA_000404065.3 Pinus taeda | reverse complement strand
CATCCAACTCTACACACACACACACCCTTAGATTGGGAAATTGGTCCCATTATCCCCAGTGGGACCCGCTATACCAAACGGATAAGGAGCTGCCAACCAAGGTCCGAACCGGGTGGGTATCCCCTTTGTTGTCGACCCGATTTTCGGGGCTTCAACATATTTGGCGCTAGAAGGAGGGCCTGAACATAGTGTCTATTGGAATGATCTTCAAATCATAACATTTGAATCTGGATGGCCGCTCGCAGACTTCCCATATGGAGCTACATCCATGTTCCTACCTCTTCCAACACTCCACTTGAAGTGGTAAGGCTCTTGTCTGAGGTAAAATTCAATGGTAAGGGTAACTCTTCTGCTTTTAATCATGCCCTTCAATTTATTCAAATAATTTCAAGTTATGATATTCCAAGAATTGATGAAGGCGTTCTATGCAGGAGTTTTACTCTTACACTCACGGCGGAAGCTAGGAAATGGTGCAGAAACCTCCCAGTTGCATCGATCCATAGCTAGGATCAATTCGCCAAGATTTTTATTCTTGAATTTGATTATTATGACTATGACCAGGTATACAATGAAATTGATCATCTCAGAGAAAACAATGAATCTATTAGAGATTTTAATATGCGATTTCATTTTGATTGTCTAAAATACGATACAGAGACTGAGCTCATAGATGAAGAATCTCCAGATTATGCTGAACCTTCCCTGCCTCCTATATCTGATCAAAATTAGTCCAAGTTTTGTCTCTTTTATTTCTAATATGAATGAGAATTCCAATTTCAATATGAAAATCGCTCATAATGAAAGAATCCCTCAGAGCCTAGGAGTCATCCATACTCTAATACAAGAAGACAAAAGCGAAGACGATGGAGGGAAACCTGCCTTGGAGCCAACAAATGAATTTGATACGAAGTCAGATGACATCGTCGCAAATCAACAGATGCAGACCCCAAGGTCAGAACAAAAAATATTTTTCTTTCAGGAAGTATCAGCACACAAAGGTATGATCTGAAACCCGATGCCTATATTGAATCTGATCAACGAATATGTTTCTATGATGATAATCTTAAAAACGTTGCTTCAGAATCACACTTCTCTCTTTACCCTGATGTTTTTAATGATGATAACTTTTCCCCTCTGAACGTTAAAGATATTTCAAAAAACATAGAGGATAAGTAAAAAAAGTCATCATTAGATTTTCAAGATAAAGAGATAGCTATAAAACATCCCTCGATTGTTTCCAAGCAAGGAACACTTGAATTTCCTTGTCTGAAATTATATGATCAAAAAGAAGAATCTAGGGAAACTGGTAAAATCTGTCATGATGGTTACTTTGCCAACAACGGTGTTATCGATTTATCTCAAGTAGCTCATCAAAACCCTAAAAATGAGAGATATTCTGATAAGGAAAACATACCATTTAATCCTCATTTTGAGGCCAAATATCATTCACCTAATTCTGCTGACCAAGACGATCTCCCAATCTATGACTCATACCTTGAAGATACCCCCATGCCTATTCATAATCATAGTCTATCTTCTGTTTCACATGACCTGGCCAGTTCTTGTGAACAGAAAAATTTTACAAACCTATCCCAGTTGTACTGTAATTTTATTTGTACAATTTTTTATTATTATTATTCCCATTTACACTCACCTTGTATAAAATTAGATTCTATCTTAAATTTTCAGTTTTTTGATAGATTGTTTTGGTATAACCAACACCTTATCAAAGAGCACCCAAAAGACGAGCTTCCATTATGGAAAGCTAAGCTATGTCAAGGAAGTACAGAATTTCCTTCATTACAAGATCATCGAGACACAACAGAAATTCATCCTTGCTTTTATGATCCAGTAGATACCCAGTTGGAAGGAAGATTTTGCGAGAAAGAAATTTCGGACAAAATTCCAACTAGGATTTTGCATTCTCATTCCGTGTCCAATGTTAACATCCCAAAGAAAATTCCATTCTCAACACCAACGTTGGAAAGCCGCACACGTATAGGAGTAAAAATGAGAAAGTGGCTTCATTGGAAATATCATTTCACCTAGTCAAATTTTAGTGTAAAATTATAATAGGAGTAGGAGTAGTTTAGTTAAGTAGTTAGGTTTACGCTTGAGTAGTTGATAATCCAAATAAGGTAAGAAGATCATCCCTATTGTCTACCCGACCTTAGGGAATGTCTACCTCTAACATCATTAGTTTTTCCCATGAATAAAGTTTGCTTTGGTTAAACAACATTCGACGTTTACAAAGAGGCACCTTTTTTCTCTATCAGGATTTTGAACTTCTACTTCTATGAATGACAAATATTTTTCTTTAAAAACTTGGTCTTTCTTATCGATAGAACTTTAATCCAAATATGGTATTAGTTTCAACTCCAAAAAACTGAAGAAAATAGTCTCAGCGAAGTAATTGTCTTACGTCAGTACAATGAAAGGCACCAATAACAAGATGAGGATTCCCTGTAGAAACAACGATTACCAAAGAAGCGTTATTATTTTCGTCCATAACTTTCTTAAGGAAAAAAAATTGACTTCCTCCCTGCCAAAGGAAATCACAACATTCAGGGAAGCAATCCAATAAAAACACTATATCTCAAAGAATAAGAGGTCTCATCACGAACCAACTTATCATCATCACAGACATTATAACTTGCTGACTTTGCCAAAACTGTCCATCAAAACAGGGCAACGACTTAAGATTGTTGCAATCAAAAGATAGGGGGTCTCATCACAAGCCAGCTTGTTCAACAAAGGTATAAATCTAGTGAATGATTGTGTCACAATTTGGCCACCAAACCAAGACATTGTTCTTTAGAGAATAAAAAAGAAAAAGTGTCAAAATGGGTTTTTTCTCTGAATAGTTGTAAGCTCCTAGGCATGATAAAGGATCATTACTGGTTAATAGGTAACCCTGTCGAGGCTATGGACACCTGCTGGCAGCAGAGGCTCTACCTGTGACAAAGAAGCATATTTAGAAAGGACTGCTATACAGAGAAGACTTTATCTTAAATTTTATTCAAGACCAAGTAAGGGCTGACGTAAATGCAAGAACAAACTGAGAATACAAGTAAATGGAAAGGAGTTGAAACAAAATATCATTGATAGTTTGAAGTATAATATTTTCATCTTTCTATAATAAATTTTAAGTTTTTCGAGAAAATTTTTATTATTTTTAGAAGTTTGAAAAACGTCAAAAGAAAGTCAAAGATAACTGGTTCTCCCAAGTGAATCGCCAATTGTTGTGGCCAGAAACAACCCCCCCTTTTTTCATTTAGCTGTCTACCCAAAATACTAAATGAATAGGGGACCCCTAGTATAATTTTGAGAAGAAATCAAATTTCCCTTCTTCAAAATAGAGATACCATCGCACGCTTAAAAGCAGTCTTCCAAATATTTCCACCTAAGTCTACGATGGAGAAAAGGTATTTAAGAAATTGCATTAATGCGCAAAGCCCCCCAAACGTTAAGCATAACGTTGCGTCGCAATAAGTAGTGTCCATATGGAAAAACCCCACTATCTCCCGATCTGCGATAATGTCGATCGCAATGACCGCACATCGCAGAAATGAAATGGCAACACTTAACAAACATCAAACTCATGCGACCCGCGATGTTGCGACCTGCGACATTGAGATCGCCGCGATGACACGTTCCGTGATCCAGCGATTTGCGATAACCGCGCCTTGCAACGGCACAATCTTTGATAGAGCATAAAGCGAATCATAAATCATTTAAACCACAACTCTTTCAGGCACGCCGTTCAAGGATAGACCACTTACCATAACCTAACTTCAAATCATGCACTTTTAATGATAGTAAGTAGGTTAGTTGTCAGTTATTTAATGAAATAAGGACGTGTGCTTTGCTGAAGAATTGTTTTCACGTAAGGTGGCATATTTAGTATATCGTCTGCATTTAAAACCCTCCCATCATCTTTCTCAATCAGTCATTTCCGCCTCACTTGTAATATGCAGGAACTAGGAGATAAGAGCGTTCAAAAGCCGAACGCAGAAGCAAATGGGAAAGAAGACTAATGCCCAAGGTTCTGAGGCAAAGGAAAAGGCAAAAGAGATGGCGCCCTTATACACAGACACTGCATGCAACAGAGACGCAGGAATTTCAACTTGGGAAGGCATGTATAGGTTGCTAGAGGAGGAAAACCCCAGAGTAATGAAGGCAGATAGCACCACGAGATCGCCAAACTCTTCTGAGGCATCCTTAGAAGAGCTGGCTTGTTCATTTCTCCATCGAATAGTAGCTAGACCCAAGATATTGTCGTATACAGATATGATCAAATGGATACTCGACAATGCAGAGTTACAAGGCAGACAATTCAAGGCTCCAGGACATGGGCTCATAGGATCATTCGCCGCGCAAGACCTAAAGCTTATGTACCATCTTCCGGAGCCTCAGATGACCTATATAACACGTAATTTGTCCAAAAATTTGCAGTGGAGAACCCAAATCTAGCAGAAACCACTAAATAATGGACCAGGAGAGAGGAGTCACTGAAAAAGGATAAAAATGGTAAGTATAGCACAAGTTCTCTCACCTCTCCATATTGTTTTGCTGCAGCCATGCTCTGCAGGCTATTTGGGATGCCAGACATAAATAAATTTTCAGCTGAATGGCTACCACTCATAGAAGCTGCCACAAATGCTGATCTCATGGATTGGGCAAAAATATGTTCTGATAATTTGTTTACTGCTGTCATGAATTATCGTAATAAGAGATCCTCGTCACAAAGGGTCTACCCCCCGTTTTATCTATCTACTTACATTATGGATTCTATTTGCTATGTATCTAAGTTTCCAACTATGGGTTGGAAATGGACTACCCAAGACCCGTCGCCTATTCATGTTTACCACAAAGTACTATGGGATTCACAGTTCGCCCCTCACCTCTATCAGATTTTCCATGGGCTCTTTTTACCCCTATATAGGATGATATATGGTGAAGAACCCCCGAGGTGCTCACCCGAAGCGCAAATAGACATCATCCTCATCACAAGATGGTTCAGGGAAGAATGGTTCACTTATATCAGAGTGTTTGGGAGCACTGTACCTCCACATGTCCTACCCCTGTATGTCCCCGACAAGCTTTTGGCCAGAGAAATTGCCTATCAGACTTGCTCTGAAGGCGGCCTAACCAAAGAGTTAAAAGACAAGAAGAAGACCATATGGCCTTAGTTTCCTATAGCTTTTGGGGCCTTCTCATTATTTTATGTGGGACATGCTTTTGCCGAAGTAGGGAATGTGATGTCCCTACAATTGTTTAAATTCCCGGCTCGACCTTTTGACCTAAATAACGTCGCCCATGATTTCACTATAAGTGTCAGAATAAAAGTGTTCACCGAAAAGAAAGATTTATTTGATGACTTGTTTCAAAATAAAAGTTCATTCCAGGAGGTTTTGCGAGACGCTAAGTCAAGGTTGTCCTCAGACGACCTCGAAAGATTTTCGTTATTCAGAGAAAGAAGGCTAGCCATCATCCCTCTAGAAAAGCTGCAGCCGCTCGCTAGACAGCCTACTCCAAGTGTCAGCCTCAGCGGAAACTCCAGTTCTTCCAAGTCTAGATCTGACGCTATTCAAGGAACACCCGAACGCTCAAAAAAGTCTGCGAGCGACCAAGGGAATGTAGGAGAAGCAGCCGGGGATACTGCCCAGTCAAGTGCCATGTCGCAACTACAAATTATCACTTCCTCATCAAGAAATGTCCCTCCTCCCGTCACTACATCGTCGCTCGTCACGACACAACTCGATAAGGAGTGGGAAAACTTCAACGAGCTAATCAGCCCGGAAGGGCAGATCCCAAGAATGCCTATAAGCAATGTGCAAGTAACACAGGAAATGGTTTTGACCATGGTCGGTAGCGTCTTAGAAGCATAACACAGTCATATCGCTCCGCCTCCTGAACTCCTACTTAGTGTAGAAGAAATTGTCCTACTGGACGTGTTCTATAGTCCGCAACATAAAGCAGTGGTGAGAAGACAAAGAAAAAAGAGAAAGCTGGAGAATACGTTGTCACAGAACTCCAAATATTTATATGTCTTGTGGAAAGACCCTAACAGCAACCCCACAGAGAATCTCACGAAATTGTCTCAAATTGCAGGAGCATACGCTTCTATGACTATCGACAAGGCATCCGAAGTTCAGCTACTATTAAAGGAGCAAGAAAACCATATACAGCTACTACAACAACAGCTACAACAGGCCAATGCCAGCAATGAAGCATCCAAACAACTTCAGAAACTACAAGAAGATTTTCAGCAGATGCAGATAAGCTGTCAGAAAAGCCTAGACGAAAAGGGAGAGAAGTTGCACGCTTTACAAGAAATACATAAGGACGAGCCCAATATTTCCGAATTCGTGTCAGAGTCTACTAGTTTAAATGAGCAACTTCTGCACCAACAAGAAGAGTTGGGACGAAAAATATCGCAGTGGAGTTAGTATTGCGAGCTGAGCGACAAACTCACCAATCAAGTGACAGACCTGCGAAGTGACTACGACCAGGCCGACAGACGAGTAACAGAGTATATATCTTGGCAGAATGGAGAGGAAGCAAAAAGAGCAAATTCACCTAGAATAAATGAAAGCCATAAAGAATTGCTCTTCAACAAATGGGATTACCAAATCAAGCAGGCAGAACAGGTAGCAGAGGCAGTGGCGACACAAGCTGGTATCCTTATAGACTGTGTAAATGAATTTTACACAGAGAAAACTTAATCACAGAAACCGCACCGGGATACCTACCAAACAAGTCACAAATAGAGGCAGAATGGAAAGACAAAGAACAGGAAAAGGGTAAGGCGATAGAAGCTTTGAACAGGTTGAATTGGGAGTGCTATTGGGCATACTTAGTTAAGCCACACAGTCAATGGATGACTGTGAAATGCATCACAAACTCAAAAGAGAAAGTGGTGCCAGCTCTTAAAGATTCCGTTTTCGCAGCCCAGCTCAGCACAGAAGTCGGCCAACCGACTCTTCTCAAATCCATGCTGAACACTTGCAATTTCAAAGACCAGATCCAGAAATAACTTATTTTTAGTAGTTTGCTATTTATTTTTGTTTAGATTAGAAAAAGGGCGGTCGTTTGAGAGCCGTATCCTACAATTTTGTAAAAACACTATTATTAGATTTAGGAAGTAGTATTTTTAACCCTTCTATGGCATTAGAGAAGGGTCCGGAGATTTGTCAAAAACGGATCCTCAGAACATGCCACTATTGCACCCTCAGAGGAGGGTTTTGATGAATGGATGGATCGAAATTTATCTTTACTTGCATTTTGATATCTGCTACTGATGTTGCACTTCTGTACTCTTGGTAGATTTTAGAACAAGTAGAAATAGATTGTTTTGCTTGAGGCTTATAGGTAGAACTAGTCATTAATGGTACTTTTATCTCTTGGCAATATCTGCTTATACTCTTTAAGTAATTTACAGTTTCAGTTGTTTGTGTGTTACTACCTGAACATATGGGTTATCATTTGGCACTTTTGTACCGTGGAGTCATATGGTTCATGTGTGACATATGAATGGCTTATTATGCGATATGCTGTTCACAACTGTTTTTCTTAACTTCTTATGCAAAGTAGTTTATCTCGAATGGTTTCTTTTCTTATGGTAGCTGAATGATCTTTATTACCAGTTATTATTCAAAATCTTTTTAGATCGCATAATGGAAGATATATAATCTCGGGTCAGAATAGATTTGATTTGTTGTTTCTCGTTAGGTACAATAGCATAGAGTAAAGTTAAAGAATTCGATTTAGATTAGCTTTAAAATACTCTCAGATCAGCACAGTTCAACTCTATACACACACACACACACCCAAGATCGGGAAACTGGTCCCGTTATCCCCAGTTGGACCTATTATACCAAACGGATAAGGAGCTGCTAACCAAGGTCCGGACCGGGTGGGTATCCCCCTTGTTGTCGACCCGATTTTCGGGGCTTCAATAGATCCATATATAGATGATTACAAAGAGGTGAGTCATCTTTTGGGATCTTTATTAATGTCTTCTCTTTGATAGTTCCTGCTTCCACTTGGATAATGATGATCTATTACTCATCTCTGGTCGAAAATAGAGTGGCAAGTGTCAGAGGGGAAGCTTCTGGAAGATTCCATGATCTTCCACCTCACATTTTTGTCCCTGCCATTTGTCCATTCCCAACCATCACACCCTACAGAGGAGAAAATTAGTATGCATCGCACCCTATACATTGGGAAGGTGATATGCATCACACCCTCTGCATTCAGCTTTCAATAAGGTCCAGTTTTGACCATTTATGAGCAGTTTTCAGTGGAGAACTTCTGGGAGATGATGTAATCAGTTGACCTTGTTCCTTTAGGCAGTGAAGAAACACTTTTAGGGACTTAAGATCCCTCAGCTTATGGACATTTGTGATTGTGGTTGAAGTGCCCAAAAAATGTGTACAACAGTTTCCCCCTAAAGCATGAGGTCGTGAATCTTTTTGATGTCGGGTGAAATGCTTTACTATGAGGATCCGAAGTTTTTCCGAGCTGGGGGGTGACCTGTCATAAGATACAATACAATAAATTACTTTGACAACATTTTTTCATGATCTAGCTAAGGCAGGCATTCCCATGCTCAGCTTTATAAATTCATTTTTCATGTACATAGGATAGATGATCATCTGTGTGACAAACTGATGATATGGACACATCTTCCTTTGATTTCGATGATCATCTGTTCGCTAATGATGTACACTAGATGTTTTTATATTCTCAAATATATCGCAGCCCGGATGGATGAAACTAGATCTGGGGTCTTCAAAACTCGTTCAATCTTCACTCGGAGTACAAGTCAATCCATGTGAAAAATGTTCTAGGGTCAAACATGGAATGAAATTGCCTGATTACCAGCCGACGATGTAAGTTGTTAACAGGCACGAGAGGAATCACCAATAATGAAAATGACCCTCAAGTTACTACAGTACAATTCACATGGTGTGAAAGGGGACTTGGCATCGAACACCACGTAAAATCTCTCGGTCGAAGGCCATTGATGTAAACCTGTTGCCGAAAGTGAGAAACTTTCCATTGAGGCATGCAAGCTTCAAAGTACTGAAAGGGTTGTTCCTAAGTAAACTTCTTGGATAATGAGCTGATTTCCACAAGAAGTGACCTATCATAGGAGGGCCTCAATGAATCCCACATCAACGACATGGAACAAAGCAAATGATTTTGGACATGAAAACAAACTGACGATACAGGGTTCAGGGTGGCAGTCATGAACGAATGAAGCATGAATGTATTGGAGTGGGTGAGACACAAGTGAATTGTCTGAATGAATTCTCTTGAACATATCGGCAGCACTAACAATGGGTTGGTAGCATTAACCCCAAAGATGGATGGTGTGATGGACCAATGGTGAAGACTAGTGAAGGGAACAACCCAACTCGGCATGGATGCTGAAGGAAAGTGTCATGTTCAAGAGCGACTTACTACCAATAAAGTTTCTTCTTGTTTTCCTCCCAATCTTCCCCAGTCATTGCTGACCAGTACCTCTTTATTTTTGTCAAGCTTGAGGACGATAACATATGCTTGTTCTATAATCCACCCTGCGGGTGAACCTGTCACTATATTTTAGCGAGCCTAGCAACAGTGAAACTCGTTCTCATCCATTTGGATGAGTTTGTCGCTATTCGGTTTTAACGAGTTTAATGAAAAAGATAACTCGGTCTCTTTCAATTTTAGAGAGTCTGAAAGAAACGGAAAAAAGACTCCGAAAATTCTTTTTCATTGTATAATCCCTTAAGTCCAAAAAAGTGTAAAATAATACGAAAGGGATGAATTTTCAATAGTTTTAATGAGCCGAACAAGACAAGCACTCGATCTTTTTGTGTAATACTCCCTCAGGTCCAAAAAGATTAAAATCTAGAGGAGGGGTAGCACTTTCGATGCCTTTTAACGAGCCGGAGAGGCCAATCGCTTGGCAATCTTTTCATATTTTACGATTCAGGTGAAAAGAGCTTAAAGAAGACTCGTTTTTGAGGAACAAGTGATGGTTTCGAGTAGTAGCTAAATCCAAGTAAGATTTGGAATTTTCCAATCACGACAGTGTTACAAGGATGGCTAGAAGAATCACTCTTTGCAGAGGTTCCTTGAAGGGGTAAACAATCATATGGGGGTGAATGATCAGCAAAAAACATAGTGGAGGTGATGGCGAGAACACGACCAAGCCTCAAAAGCTACCGATAAGGCATTCACAATGGTTATTTACCGGTTCATTTTTTAATGAGCTTAAAAGTTGGGGAAACACTTGTTCGTGACTTATGTTTATCTTTTAACGATATTGAACTATGTGCTAAAACTGCTTGTGGAGAGTTTATTTTTTAACGAGCTTGAAATCTGCAACAACATTGCTCACCAGTCGTATGATAAGAAATGTCTCATTCAGGATGCCATTTTTTATGGAGCTTGCACCTTTTCAAGCTTTGCCCTGAATCCTTTCTTTATGCAAGTTAGGAAACGACTAGCATTACGGGTTTAAAGGGTTAGAAGTTATAAAAATTTAAAAAATAAATAGCCACTCTTCACTTGCATGCGGAAAGGTTTGCATGCCCCCAGGTATAGCAAAAAATTTCCAGGTTACCAAGAAAGTTTCATCTGCATAGCAGATAAAATGCTTGCTTAGCGATGTCTATCGAAACAGACAAAGGGGAGTGGTGCGACCGCATGCCACTCAACATAACCTTAATGAAGGTATCTTATTCTAGTCTGTTCCCATTTTCTTATGAGGACAAGTTCACCAGACTAGTCATATATCCCTCGTGGAAATCCACTCTATACCTAAGGTTTTCCTGCCGACACAGACCACGGTGCATGCCCCCTAGTTTTCAGTCACATCTTCCTGAATCACTCGTGCTCATCAGGTGGATGGACTGGAGATCAATGAGACATTTCTTGCATGGAAAGACAATTTATGGATGGTATTTGACTATTTGTGATGTGTGATCCAGGGAATGACATTTGGTCCACGAGCTTGACCATTTTGCTTTTGTGCGGAAAACACATTACTCGAAACAGTGAGGAGACGATGGCTCCCATGCAATAAATATAGTCATGTCCAAGGAGTAGATTGTAATATAAATGTCCTTGAACTACCATAACGTTCATGTGAACAATTTTCCTTCTCAAAGTAATGAGCACATTTGGAAGGATCCATAAAGGTCGACTGGTTCCTTTGTCGAAGCCTGTTAGATTTCTCATTTCAGGCAAAAGCGATGGCGAACCAAGTGCTTTCCAAGTAGTTGAGGAAAGGAAACTCACAGAAGCCCCTTCATCAATGATGGTACCAACCATGACCATTGCGTAATCTTGTACAATGATTCTAAACGGTACATTGGCTGGTAAACGGGGTTTGCCTAGTAGATTCCAGTCGAAGGAAACAACTAGGTTGCTTGGTGGTGGGACCAAATAGACGGCCGGATATGACTCTGATGAACTTACTTCCTGCGGTAAAGGAACGAGAGGACTGTCCCCAAGCTCATAAGAGTTTGTGTTGATGAAAAGAATTTGAACGGTGTCGTTCTCTTTCTCTTCAGTGATGGTATCATTCGAAGATGAACACTCTGAAGGCAATACCGGGTCAACTGCTGTATCGACCCTATCAATTTCATCTGGTATGGATTCAGAGGGTTCATTTTCACTGATAGGTGCTTCAGCTGACCACAAGGATGGGCCAACTGGATTTTCAACTTGTGGAGGGCTCAACAAGAGTTTTTGATATCTAGGAAGAAGTCGTAATGGTGAAACTAGACGATTATCCAAAACTCTTTTAACCTCTTCAAGGAAGGGACAACAGTGGACGGCGTGATCGCCTTCACACAACTTACAAGGAAGTTTAGGATTCCTTCATTGTCCATGTGCTTCACTTTCACTGGTTGATGGTGAGCATTCAACGTGATCGCTAGAGGTTGATGCTACTAGATTGTGCAAACGAGGAGACTAGTCCCTTAAGATCTGAGGGATGCAGGGACAATCTCGGTGATAGTGGTCTCCATTGCAAATGACTCAAGGAGATTTAGGTTTTGACTGTGCAGTGTGTGAATTTTTGTTGGACGATACTTGGTTGCTCCCTTTTGATTTTGGTTCCTTTTTATTCTTTTCCTTTTTCTCTTTCTCCTTCTTCTTCTTCTCAGTTACTTGACTTTTAGCTTTATCAGCCTTATCAAGCAGAGAGGAAGGAGGAGAGGGAGAATCATATGAAGTAGAAGGTTGGGAGACAACTCTAGTGTCGTCTAGTTGCTGATTAGACTGTTCAGGAACTATCAGATTCTGAACGACAGAGGTAGAGAAGAGCCAGACCGGCAAACCAATTGTCAATCCTGGAAGTGACAAAATGGCCATATGGGGTGGACCAACATCTCCCCAAGATAGGAAGGGACTAGGATTTCCTTCACGGGGAAATCCTTGGTTGGTAAACTCCATTTTCGTAACCTGAAGATCAACGGGGGAATTTGTGACGTTATTCCAATTAAAATAAGTTTTTAGACGCTTGGACACAACTTGTTCTTTCAATTTTAAGGAGTCGAGAAAAAATAAAATATGACTCTAGTCGCCTTCAATTTTTATTGAGCTTGAAGTGACAAGCGCTCAGAGGACCTTTTCCTTTAAGGAGTCTGAAAAGGATCCAAATGGACTTCTCTGGAGATATAGGCAGAGAGGATTACCAAACCAATCGTAAAACTATAGAATACTTTTTATGGTACGGCAGTCAATCTTCCCTAATGTTGTGTTCGATGCATTACGATCAATAGGGCAACAAATACAGCTTCCTAAGGATAAAGGATGCAGCCTATTGTGGTCTCCCAATATATGCGCTACGGTACACGGGAGCACAAGTCCGTACTGGAACTTGCCGTCTCGGATTGGAGGAATCACCCAACCAACACTAAAAGCAACAATTACCAGGTTTTATGACACCGAAATACATCTCTAGCCTAGACCTCTAGATGTTGTGCGTTAAGTTCCAAAGCGTTGTTAGATTCATTGGATTTATTTTAAGTTGATCTTGCTTAACAATTTCTCTTTCAAGTTCACCACGTGATGTATGTATAATTCCTAAATGCAGTCTAAGATGATAAGCAAATGTTTTATCTTCTTTCAGCAATGAAAATCCTAGGTACTAAAGGGAAGAAAGTCAAGCATCTTTTCTTCAAAATGCAAATGCACATGCATGTATTTATTTTTCAGCTCTCTTAATGTGTAAATAATGCTAAGAAATCTATGGGCAAGAGTGAATTAATTTTAAAGCAATTGTACTCAACAAAATTCTTTTTCAAAATGAAGTGAAAACAAGAGAGACACTTTGCGATTTTGAAATGGAAATTTCTTTTCGACACTTTAAAAGTAGTCATTCAAATCCTATGCAATAGTAACTATATAATCGACTATATAAAACAATGGAATTACTTTCTAAAATTGAAAACGACAGCTACGACACTTTCATATCTAGAGATGACAGTTCCACTAAACTACTTTTTGCAAAAGAGAACTAAAACGATGCACAATACATAAAAAACATTTATAGTTCTTTGCACTAAGGAGGTGGAATAATGCAAGAGAAGGGGGTTTTCACAGAAGTACACTGATTAGAGACAGCAAAAACTCTTGAATAAGACTGAAAACAGTGAGAAAAATCCACAGTTGGAAGGTAAATTCAATCCTCCCTGACCATCGCACCTGTTACACAGTGAACTCAGTATGCAGTGCACCTACTCCATTCGGGAAGTGTGATGCATACAAGCTGCCTTGAAGGCAGGGTGCAATGGTAGCAGTGCAAGACTTTGAATGCGATTTCACTCACAGTTTGCAATCTAGTTCAGGTGTTTAGGCTAAATAAGTAAAGATCAATATATGTAAAACACTAGGGCGATCTAAGAGGTTACTAGAGCCACCACTTAGGGCAATTAGATTGCTTACAGATCTATTGTTTAATTCATAAACAAAACACAGAGATTGACTGAAGCAGCATTGATCTACTTTTCATTTGTATGAAAAATGCAATTCGAAGGCTAGCTGGCTTGACTTCAGGCTCCATCTGTATGTTTATAAAAGAAACAAGGATAGATAAGCTAACAAGTAATCTAATCGCTCCCCAGTGGAGTCGCCATTTTGTTATACAAGAATAGTGTCCACTAGGATGTTGTTATTCCCACTAAGATGGGTGGCTACCTTAGAAACAAACAATCAAAGTCTACTATTGATTCCTTTTATGAAAATAGATGAGAGAAGAACCAAGAGGACCAACCTTAATCTTGCACTCGATTTCCTCTCCTTCTTGATAGAGCTTTGCCGCTTCTTCTTTGTCTGCCCAGCTTTAAAAGGACCTGTGGAATCACGGCAACAAACTACTATGCAAGAAACAAGGATTTAAATTCATAAATAATGCAGGATCATATATGCATTAACCGTATACAAGCATAAATAAACAAGTACAAAATAATATGGAAGGAAACAAGAATAGCTTTATTCAGATGAAAAGTAGCAAGAAGATTACAACCATGTGCTCTAACCCAGCATCATCCTCCAACTAACAAGCCCTTCTTGACCTCAAGCAAAGCTAGATCACCCAACACTGTGAATGTACACTAGAATACCAACAACACTTCTCTATAAGATACAAAATTTCAACCTTTGGATCTTTGTGATGAGGGATCCATATATAGATGATTATAGAGAGGTGAGTCATCTTTTGGGATCTTGATTAGTGTCTTCTCTCTGATAGTTCTTGCTTCCACTTGGAGAATGATGATCCCTTACTCATCTTTGGTCGAAAATGGAGTGGCAAGTGTCAAAGGGGAAGCTTCTAGAAGATTCCATGATCTTCCACCTCGCATTTTTGTCCTTGCCATTTGTCCATTCCTGATCATCGCACCCTATAGAGGAGAAAATCAGTATGCATCGCACCTTGTACACTAGAAAGGTGATATGCATCGGACCCTCTGCATTGAGCTTTCAATATGGTCCAGTTTTGACCATTTATGAGCAGTTTTTAGTGGAGAACTTCTGGGAGATGATGTAATCAGGTTACCTTGTTCCTTTAGGTAGTGAAGCAACACTTTTAGGGACTTAAGAGCCCTCAATTTATGGACATTTTTGATTGGGGTTGAAGTGCCCAAAAATGTCTATAACACCAAGCAAATGTCCAAAAGGGACAAGGAAGGTGCACTTCTTAATATTCAGTGCAATGTAATGTCATCAACAGGTATCCAACATCAACCGTAAGCTTGTGATATGTTTTTGAACTAACCCAAATATAGTCCAATCATCAAAATAGACCTACAAAAACTTGTGGATGAACTCCTTGAACGCGGCCACCACTACACATGAAAATATCACTAGTGCATTCTTCAGTTTAAAGGGAATCACAATGTACTGAAAACAACCCCATTTGGTCATGAAGGTTGTCTTGCTCCTATCTTCTGGTGCGATCTTAATCTAAAGGTGTCCTGAGAACCCATCTGTGAATGAGTAAGCTTCATGTCCTCTAACATTCTCTAATACTTCATCTGTAGACAGTGTTGGGAATGGATTGTTGTGTGTGGAGCATGATTGTTCAGAGGTCTTTATTTCACCGGATGTATACACTACAAATTTTGTACAGCCCTCCACTTGGAGGGGTGCGGGGGGGACTTGTCCCCCATGTGGGGGTCCGAGGGGGGCTAATCCCCCCCGACTGGGGGTTCCATGGGCCAATGGTCCCCCGACGAGGGCTCGGGGGTAGCACCCTTGAAGCTAAAAACAGATGTAAAATTGCCTCGTAAAAGTATAGTAATTTCTAGTCAATCTAGGCCATTCATTAGGCAGATGATATGATAGTAGAACTTATGTTTAGTTTAGGGATTTTTGCCCTAGAAGGAAACCCCTCTCTTCATATGAGGGCATTGTATTTGAGGCTATGTAATAGATGTATATTCTACGAGCGAGAAGCAGAGAGGTGAGACTATGAGAGAAAATAGAGGATATTACAGTGGATCTACTATAGGTTGTGCCTCTTCATTTTGCTGGATAATAGAAAAGAAGGACTAGCTCTTTGGGGTGGATGTAGCCCAAACTGGGTGAACCGCATATATCTGTGTCTCTCTTGTTTTATGTGTTTTCTGTGTTTATATTTCTACAACATTCTATGTGTTCCATTGCTCTGTAATATATAATTTTCTAACAACTAGTATCAGAGCTGAAGGTCTATTTGGCTGATAAACTCGCAGGAAAGAAGGGTTCCTCGTTCGAGTGGGAGCAATGGCGGAAGATGGCAAGTTTAGGGTCAAGAAATTTAACAGCCAAAAATTCTCACTATGGAAGATGCAGATGGAATATTATCTGTATCAGAAAGATCTATACCTACCATTGGGTGGAAAAACACATATATCAAAGGGTATGACAAATGAAGAATGGAACCTTCTCGATAGAAAGGCACTCAGAACAATACGGTTGTGCCTCGCAGCATCGGTCGCCTTCAGCATTTCGAAGGAAACAATGATAAAGGGTTTGATTAAGGCACTGGAGAAACTATATGAAAAACCCTCGGCCTCAAACAAGGTATTTCTTATGAAAAGGTTATTTAATATGAAGATGTCAGAAGGTGGATATGTTGCAGACCATTTAAAGGATTTTAATACTATTACAAGTTAGTTATGTTCTGTAGGGGTAAAATTTGATGATGAAGTTAGAGCTTTGTTATTCTTATGTTCATTACCAGAAAGTTGGAATGGTTTGGTAATGGCCATTAGTAACTATGTTTCTAGATCTAGTACTTTAATGTTTGATGATGTTGTCGGTGCTATCCTTAGCAAGGAAATGTGACGGAAAAGCTCCGGTGAGACATCAGGTAATGCTTTGAGTGTAGAGTCTAGGGGAAGAAAAATGGAAAGAGGAAAGAGCTTAGGATATTGCAGTAAATTGAGGAAAGGTAGATCTAAGTCCAGATGGGGGATAGTGTGCTGGAAATGCGGAAAGAGAGGACACCTAAAGAAGGATTGTAGATCTCAGAAGGGAAAAGAAGGAGATGCACAACAAGAAAACAATCATGAAGAAAATGTGAGAGGTGAGGTGTTACAAGATGCTTTGATTCTTTCTTTCGAAAATATTACTAATTCCTGGGTGGTAGATTCAGGGGCCTCATTCCATGCCACACCTGATAAGAAATACTTTCATGACTATGTTCAAGGAGATTTTGGACAAGTTTGTTTGGGTGATGATAAACCTTGTAAGATTGTTGGAATGGGTAAGGTTCTTGTAAAACAACAGAATGGAAACGAACGGCTATTGAAGGAAGTAAGGTATGCTCCTAATCTAAAGAAAAATCTGATTTCAACAAGGCAGCTAGGCGGTGAAGGTTGTGTGACAACTTCCACAAATAAAGCTTGGAAGGTCACCAAAGAAGCCCTAGTAATAGCAAAAGGTGAAAAGGTTCATACATTGTACTTATGCAATGGTATTTCTAACTATGTTAATGCTTTAACTTCCAAAGGAGTAGATGCAGCATTATGGCATCATAGGCTCAGACACATGAGTGAAAAGGGGATGAAGATTTCTCACTCAAGGAATTTGTTGTTGGGTTTGAAGAATGTTGATTTGGACTTCTATGAGAATTTCTTTTATGGAGAACAGAAAAGAATCAGATTTCTCAAAGTTGGGAAAGAAAAGAAGAGCAAAAAATTAGAGATTGCGCATACAGATGTATGAGGACCTACTCAGGTATCATCTCTTGGTGGCTCTCATTATTATGTTACTTTTATTGATGATGCAACTAGAAAAGCTTGGAGTTATTTTATCAAGAATAAATCTGATGTATTTGATACTTCCAGGAAATGGAAAGTTTTGGTTGAGATTGAGACAGGAAATAAATTTAAGTGTCTTTGATTAGACAATGGAGGTGAATATTGCAACAAAAAGTTTGATACGTGTCGAGCCATAAAAAGGTGTCCTTTTAACTCCTAATTATCTTCACATTAATTGTCAACCCAGGGACAACTTTTTGTTTCAAGAGTGTACTCAGTTTGAGGTGGCTATTTACTCAAGAGTAATGTTTTGCAGTATAGTGCTTAAAATCTGAAAGTAAATGAAAGCTAGAAATAAAATCTACTTACAATTAAAAGAAACTTATCACTCTGAAACTTAAATCATTCACTCAGAAAACTACAGCAATTTATAAGTTGAGGGTATAGTAACAGTAACTCTTCCCTCTGTAAACTGATGCAATTAAAAAGGCACTCAAAAGAAGGATCATCAAACTGGGAACTATACATCATCTGTCAATGTTCACTACAGTCCCAAACCTTCTGCACACCAAAGTAATGATGATTTTCGGATGACAAGAAATGGAACATCATCTACTTCTATAAATAGGATTGAACAGCAAAACTCTATCCTACGTTCATGAATGCAGCAATAATTATAATCTTCAAGAATTAAGTAACAGCCTTTGAATTGAATAGAAAACAGAAATGGAACAGCAGATTATCAAAGATAAAGTATAGAACAGTGGATTAAATCTAAATGTACAACAACCCAAGTCAAACACGCAACACAATTATCATTAAAAGGTACAGTAATCTGTCCTTCGATACAATATGCATGAATCACGGCCACGAAATAACAACGATTGTAACGAAACAACAATTGTTTCAGAGCAGCAATGACAACAAAATGACACTTCCGAATAAACAACAGTCTCGATTTAAGAATAGATCATACGGTAGTACCAATTCAAGAATATACAATGTGGTTAACTTGTAATCTATAAGGAACAATGATGCTATATGATTTTTAAAAATAAACAATAATGTGATGCAGTGTTAGAATGGTAATGTAGCATTCCTATTGTACGTAACGATAATATTCTATCAAGTATAACATAGCCGATATGTGAAACAATAAAGTGTTTCAGATTACTGAGCAAAGTAATAGAAAGAAAACAAACCACACATGAATCGTGAAGATATAATACAACAACAGATTAATCCACTAGAGGCTGGGCCCTTAGCCGCCAACAGATGCTGCTGGGCTACTTCAGACGAGAAGAATGAACAACAACTCCATTAATCATCAAACTGTGAAATCATTACAATAGCTGGAGCTTTGAGAATCACAATGGTAATACCAAAATCCCTTTTTCCTCCTATCCTATCATGAATTCTTAATTCTGAATCTCTAATTCAAATCATAATTCTGAATCTGTCCCTGAATTCATCCTCTTTCTTCTCTGATCTTTGTTCTAATTTAAATACACAGAGAGCAGAGAGCGGTTACAACTGTGATGATTACAATATGATCATTATTATAAAATTGGATTATTTCCAACCAATTGATCAACAAGAAAATATATTTCCATTCATCTGTCAACAAGAGCAAGGCGAATTTGGATTTGAAGCTGAGATTTGGAAAACGGCCACACAGCAAATCTGAGAAAATCATGCTCAAAGAACCCTGGGTTGCTTTCAATAAAAGCTGAATTTGTGAAAACCATTCTTTCTCAATGTTAATTTGGTCCATTCTGGAACCCATGTTCCAGATTTTCTAGAATCGTCTTCCTTTGCCCAGAATCTCAACCACAAAACTGTCACTTCTTATTCCATCGAATTTCTAGGTTGGAATATTTAATGATCAAATCTTCAAGCTGGAAATTATATTGGAGGCTAAAAATGGTGAATAATATTACAACCAATCTATTAAAACCATCATTGATAAAATCATGCATAATTATCAATTTATTAGAAATAAAGGAGAATAAATAATATTTATCCATAAGAGCATAAATCATTATAAAATGGATTTATATAGTAAATTATAATAAATGATATTATAAAGAAGAGTAAAAATGGATAAAATAAGTGTTAAAAAGTAGTCATATTCACGACCCAACATACCCCCACACCAAATATATTTCATGTCCTCATGCAACAAAAAACTGAATATATTGCATGTCCTCATGCAACCCAAAGACAAAACCCATGTGTTAGCCAAGAAATAAAAGATTCGTTCATCTCAGCTCATGAAATGGATAGAACAAATGAATTCTTTCTTCATTAATGAATATTCAATTCTAGCAATCTTGATGAAGGCATAACAATGAAGTTGTAGCAAAATATGATATAAGTGACAACAACCTTTATTAACCATTTTCCAAAAAACTACAGACCAGTTTTTGTTGAAATGTTGCAAGTAAATTTGTAATATATGAATGCCTCTATGATCCAAAAATTAGATCGTTTTGATACATATGTCATGAGATATAAACAAAATGGCTGTAGGTGAGAGTGCATGATTTCTGAAATTTTATAAACCAATTAAACTTGAAACTATCTGGGTACGTGTATTTTAATAATATGTTTGTGTTTGCCAGAGATCACAAGAATTGAGTTCATAGTTTTAAAAATATTATGGAAATCAAGTTCTTCACTGTGTAAAAATGAAATTGTATGCCTTAAGTGAGAAAGAAAATAGAAAACATCCATCATGCGTAGCAATTCCTCCCCCTCTCTGAAAAATTAGCATGCCCTCATGCGATGCGAGAAAAAAATTGAAGTGGTTGCTACCATCTATTGAATTCTATGCCTGGTGTAAAACAACATGGAATAATGGAGGTGTTGAGAATGAATAAGAATAGAAATGGATGATAAAGAATATGAATGACATGGTCATAAGAGAGAAATGAATGAAAGCAATCTTCCCCCAAAACTGATAAAGGATATGCCACTGAGAAAAAAAAGGAAGTGGTAAAGATGTGGAATGAAGGATGATAAATAATGCTAAAAATGGATTTTCATTAAATTCTCCTAAATTCGTAATAAAATAGAAAATTATACTACATACCATGAAGTTATTGAGCTCTTAAAATGGTTTGTTGATGCATACTAAAAGAAACCTCAGCTTCTTCCATAACTTCTACAATTTTTGAATTTGAAACATTCTGAATCTCATTGTAAGTTTTGTCCATTGGTGCATGTGAGATAGAATGGGTGGATAAATTTTGCAGTTCAACACTGTAAGCATGTTGTACTGGTTTATTATGGTGAGGGTGTGGAATTAGTTGAGCAGGCAATTATGTGTGGAATGAAGCATTTTGATGATGTGGTTGATTGGGTTATGTGGATAGTTTTGATGGGCAAGCAAGATGTTGTGGAAGAGCTGGTGAAGAATATGGAGAATATGTTTGTGCTACAAGATGAGGGAGAGTAGTCATGCAATCATAAGGTGAATCATGCCAAACTTGAGATTTGTGGGCATTATATTGAGATGGACATGGATGCCCTAACACATGACTATGCCATAATGGATTATGCAAGTAAAAGAATGGAGAAGAAGTACTTTGAACCATACCTATAGGCCATGATTTCCATACGTTTAACCTTGTTGCAACTTCTTCATTTCTTTGATATGATACTTCCATCCTAGATAAGGAAGAACAACCATCTATGGTATGCTCCTTTCGGTCATGAGTGGGAAAAACTTCATCAAATTCTTGATTTTTATGAACCTGCAAAACTTCCAATTTTTCATTTAGAGAGCTAATAAAATCAACTTTAAAATTTTCAAATAAAGCACTGATTTCAGCTCTTTTGTCTCCTATTCTTGTAGCAGATTTGGAAAAGAAAGAACAAACATCTCTAGAATTCTTACTAGCCTTGGAGATTCTTCTTGAATACCTTATGCACAAAATCATATAATAACTTAAAAACATCACCTTTTCCTATTAGATTTAAGAGTTCTGAAATTTCATCTTTGATTCCTTTGAGGAGTGTTTTTAAGATCTCTTTTTCTAAATGCTTATGTTTTGATTTTTGAAGTTTGTAATGAAATCGATCTACATAATCCTCCAAGATTTCATATTCCACTTGTATCATATTGAAAATATCTTCATCGGCCTTGCACTTCTTCAAGAATATGTTCTTCATGTCCTCCCATGTTTGGAAGTAGTTCCCACCTAGGCTCATGAACCATCAGAGAGCTTATCCTTTTAGAGTAAGAGGAAACACTTTCAATCTTTGATCATTAGTACAATAATCGTATCCTCTACAAAGTATTTTGAACTCAAATAAGAATGTATTTGGATCTTTGCTAAACCATGAAAATTTCGTAAAGATGGGGGAATTATGTGCATTTGTGTAACTCCTCCTAGATCTTTGATAGGAAATTCAAAAGTAGAAATGTGAGCCATTTCTTACCATAATAGAAGATGTTCTTCATGTGTTTCTTCGAGGCTCCTCCTTCAAATGTCCCTGTCAATTGGTTAGTGAAATGGGTGGTGCTTACATCACCACTTGAGAAAAATCACGAGATTTGTTTTTTCAAAATTTCTATTTTTTTTCTAGCCATTCACACAAAAATTCAAACATCTATTTCTACCCTAAGTTCTTTAATAGATCTGTTGGAAAGTGGGCAGGGGAGCATGGCTGCTACATGCTCCATATGGAGGTTCTTACCTTTCATTTTTAATACCCAATTCTTTCCCAACATGCACTCATCAGATGCACACTACTCCTTAAACATGGCTAGACTCTCCCCGACAACGGTGGCAAAATGTCGAGCCATAAAAAGGTGTCTTTTTAACTCCTAATTATCTTCACATTAATTGTTAACCTAGGGATGACTTTTTGTTTCAAGAGTGTACTTAGTTTGAGGCGGCTATTTACTCAAGAGTAATGTTTTGCAGTATAGTTCTTAAAATCCAAAATTAAATGAAAGCTGGAAATAAAATGTACTTACAATTAAAAGAAACTTATCACTCTGAAACTTAAATCATTCACTTAGAAAACTACAACAATTTATCACTCAAGGGTACAATAATAGTAACTCTTCCCTCTGTAAATTGATGCAATTAAAAAGGCACTCAAAAGAAGGATCATCAAATAGGGAACTAGAAAACATATGTCAATGTTCACTACAGTCTCAGACCTTCAACACACCAAAGAAATGATGATTTTCGAATGACAAGAAATGGAACATCATCTACTTCTATAAATAGGATTGAACAAAAAAACTCTATCCTACGTAAATGAATGCAACAATAATTATAATCTTCAAGAATTAAGTAACAACCTTTGAATTGAATAGAAAACAGAAATGGAACAACAAATTATCATAGATAAATTATAGAACAACGGATTAAATCTAAATGTACACCAACCCAAGTCAAGAATGCAACACACTTATCATTAAAAGGGATAGTAATATGTGCTTCGATACAATATGCATGAATCACGGACATGAAATAACATAAATTGTAATGGAACAACAATTGTTTCAGAGCAGCAATGATAACAAAATGGCACTTCTAAATAAACAACAGTCACGATTTAAGAATAAATCATACGGTAGTACCAATTCAAGAATATACAGGGTGGTTAACTTGTAATCTGTAAGGAACAATGATGTTATATGATTTTCCAAAATAAACAATAATGTGATGTAGGGTTAGAATGGTAACATAGCGTTCTCATTGTACGTAACAATAATATTCAATCAAGTATAACATAGCTGATATGTGAAATAGTAAAGTGCTTGAGATTACTGAGAAGAGTAAAAGAAAGAAATCAAACCATACATGAATCGTGAAGATATAATATAGCAACAACTTAATCCACCAGAGGCTGGGCCCTTAGCCGCCAACGGATGCTGCTGGGCTACTTCAGATGAGAAGAATGAACAATAACTCCCAAATCATATATTAATCATTAAACTGTGAAATCATTACAACACCTGGAGCTTTGAGAATTACAATGGTAATGCCACAATCCATTTTTCCTCCTCTCCTATCATGAATTCTTAATTCTGAATCTCTAATTCAAATCATAATTCTGAATCTATCCTTGAATTCATCCTCTTTCTTCTCTGATCTTTGTTCTGATTTAAATACACAAAGAGAAAAGAGCGGTTACAACTGTGATGATTACAATATGATCATCATTACAAGATTGGATTGTTTCCAACCAATTGATCAACAAGAAAATATATTTCCATTCATCTTTCAACAAGAGCAAAGAAAATTTGGCTTTGCAGATGAGATTTGGAAAACAACCACACAATAAATCTAAGAACATCGTGCTCAAAGAACCCTATGTTTCTCCCGATACGCACCGAATTTGGGAAAACCATGATTCATCAAAGTTAATTTGGTCCATTCTCGACAAAACCCATGTTCCAGATTTTCTAAATTCCTCTTCATTTGTCCAGAATCTTAACCGCAAAACTGTCACTTCTTATTCCAGCAAATTTCTGATTTGGAATATTTAATGATCAAATCTTCAATCTGGAAATTGTATTGGAGGCTAAAAATGGTGAATAATATTACAACCAATTTATTAAAACTATTATTGGTAAAATCATGTATAATCATCAATTTATTAGAAATAAAGGAGAATAAATAATATTCACCCATAAAAGCATAAATCATTATAAAATGGATATATATAATAAATTATAATAAATGATATGATAAAGAAGAGTAAAAATGGATAAAATAAGTGTTAAAAAGTAGTCATATTCATAGCCCAACAATAGGTACTATTCAGAGCATGGAATTCGCAGAGAGAAGACAGTTCCAAGAAAACCACAAGAAAATGGTGTGTCAAAAAGGATGAACAGAACAATCATGGAGCGTGCAAGGTGCATGAGATTACATGCAGGATTGCCTTTACAGTTTTGGGCAGATGTTGTAGATACTGATGTTTATCTAATAAACAAAGGGCCTTCAAGTTCCTTCAGTGGTGGTGTTCTAGAGGAAGCATGGATAGGTAAAAAGGTAAACTACTCCTTTTTAAAGCCTTTTGGTTGTGAGGCCTTTGTCCACGTTGATAAAGAAAATAGAACAAAGCTTGAGGCAAAGTCAAAGAAATGTACCTTTATTGGATATGGTGTTAAATATTTTGGTTATTGCTTATATGATTAAGAAAATCACAAAATCATTGGGAGCAAAGATGTAATATTCAATGAAAAGGCCTTGTATAGGAAAGAATTGAAGGAAAAGAAACAGGAAAAAGAAAACAAGGAATATGTAGTTCTTGATGAAATCATTGAAAAAATAAAGGTGCCTGAAAATAATAATAATCAACAACCACAACAACAACAACCACCACAAGAGCAACAGGCACCCTAAACACCTAAAAGTGGTGTTAGAAGATCTACAAGGATAAGTAAACCCCCTGAACGATACTCTCCTTCATTATATTATTTATTGTTGACTGATTCCGATGAACCCGAATGTTATGAAGAAGCAATGTAGGTTGAAAGCAGGAAGAAATGGGAGGTATCCATGGAAGAAGAGATGGACTCCTTAATGCATAACGAGACTTGGGACTTAGTCAGGTTGCCTCCAGGTAAAACTACATTGCAGAATAAATAGGTTTACAGGCTCAAGGAGGAAGATGGAGGAAAACAGAGGTAAAAAGCTAGACTTGTGGTGAAGGGGTTTGCACAAAAGAAAGGTATTGATTTTGATGAAATATTTTCTCCTGTTATTAAGATGACTTCAATCATAACTATTTTAAGTCTAGTAGCAGCTGAAGATTTGCATCTTGAGCAATTAGATGTAAAGGTAACCTTTCTCCATGGAGATTTGGAAGAAGAGATATATATGCAACAACCACAAGGATATGAAGTGAAAGGGAAGGAGAAACTAGTATGAAGGTTGAAGAAGAGCTTGTATGGCTTAAAATAGGCTCCAAGATAGTGGTATCTAAAATTTGACAAGTTTATGTCTGAACAAGGTTATACTAGATGTCACTCTGATCATTATGTTTATCTA
>APFE031681744.1:224963-256877 GCA_000404065.3 Pinus taeda | reverse complement strand
AAATATTTGAAAGGTACCACAAATCAAGCATTATGCTTTGGTGGTTCAAACATTTCTCTACAGGGATATGTTGATGCATATATGGCAGGTGATAGAGATAACAAGAGGAGCACTACAGGATATGTATCTACTGTTGGTGGAATAGTTGTCAGTTGAGTTTCAAAAATCCAAAGTGTTTTTGCACTTTCAACAACAGAAGCACAGTATGTTGCTGCTACAGAGGATAGTAAAGAAATGATTTGGTTACAAATGTTTATGGATGAATTGGGTAAGGAGAATGATATGGAAATGTTATACAGTGATCTCCAAAGTGCCATTCATCTTGCAAAGAACTCAGCATTTCATTCTAGGACTAAACACATACAACTCAAGTACCATTTCATATGATCAATGTTGGAATATGGAGAATTGAAGCTAGAAAAGGTACACACTAGCCAAAATCCTATAGATATGCTAACAAAAGTTTTGACCAGGGAGAAACTGTGAATATGCTCAGTTCCAATTGGTCTTCAAGGATGACGATTAAGATGAGAAATAGCCAAGTCCAAAGGGGAGTCATTCTCCAACAAATGAAGCAACGATGGAGTTGCTACAATGATTCTCCAAGTGGGAGATTGTTGTGTGTGGAGCATGATTGTTCAGAGATTTTTGTTTCATTCGAATGTATACCCCAGGAAGTTTGTACACAACTCCATGTGGGGGGCGGGGGGGGGGGGTGTCGGGACTTTTCCCCCCCGTGGGGGTTCGGGGGGGCCGATCCCCCCCGGTTGGGGGGTCCGGGGATCAGCGCCCCCAAAGCAGAAACAGATGTAAAATTGCCTTATAAAAGTATAGTAATTTCTAGTCAGTATGGGCCGTTCACTAGGCAAATGATCTCACGACAGAACTTATGTTTAGTTTAGGACTTTTTTCCCTAGAAAGCAACCCCTCTCTTTATATGAGGGCATTGTATTTGAGGTTGTGTAATAGACGTATATTCTCTGAGCGAGAAGCAGAGAGGTGAGACTATGAGAGAAAATAGAGGATATTACAGTGGATTTGATGTAGGTTGTGTCTCTTCATTTTGCTAGATAATAGAAAGGAAGGACTAGCTGTTTAGGGTGGATGTAGCCCAAACTGGGTGAACCATGTATATCTATGTCTCTCTTGTTTTATGGGTTTTTTGTGTTTATATTTCTGCAACATTTATGTGTTCCATTGCTCCGTAATATATAATTTTCTAACATGGATCATGAACACAGGTGTCATTAAGCTTCCTGAGGTCCATGCAAATTCGAATTTCACCCTTCTATTTTTTCTACTGCACTATCCTAAGACTCACCTAGTCAGATTCTTCCACTAGTTCAATAATTCTAGTTGCAAGCATTTTTTCCAACTCTTCGCAAACCTTTTCCTTATACTTTGGATTCAAATGGTAAGGATACTACTTAACTGGCTTCACATCTGGCTTTAGAGTAATCTTCATCGTCCTTAAGTCTCCAAGGATCCCCTTTAACTCGGTGATTTTGGTTAGGAATAAATCGTGATATTCATGAAGTAACTTGACGACCTTATCGTGGCATCATCCGAATAGTCCCCAAGTGTTGCGTAATTTGGATCTGCATCTGTACCAATGTTTACCTGCTTTGTTTTCAGCGGCACAGTGATGTCAGGATCCTTGATTGATGCTCCTCTAAGTTTGCGTCTCCCTTCAGTTTCTGGAATATTAATATTTTGGGGGGTCATCCTCATCATCCTCCACTTGGACGTTGTAACATTCCAGGGCATGGCTTAACTAAGGTGACCATACCAGTTGAACTATTTCCCATGGTTCATGTGGTATTTTGAAAATGGTGGCTCTCACAGCCTGCAATGCATCGTCAACAATATCCACCCATCGCTCTTCAAATGAGAATGTTAACAAGAATCCCTCGCGCAAGACATCCCATCTGCCCATACCATTTCGGTGTTCTCTCTTGGTATATCAGTTCCTCAGGATGACATCCACGATATGATAGAATAAGTGTAGCCATTTAGGCTGAGGTTCTTCTCCATAGGCCTTAGTCCATTTTGTGAGGTGCATGCGTGGGTCATCATGTCCATCGTATTTCTCAATCATTCATAGGTCCGGTTTCCCAAACCGTAGCCACATCATCCTCCTACAGCCGCCTCAATTCTCAAAACTTCCTTGATGTGTTCCCCACCAATGCGCAGGTGTCGCACGCAATGCCCACTTCAATGCATCGAACCATTGATGCTCTGGTACTGCGCTCTCAAACTTGTTCAAGAATTCATCTATCATTGTCAATCCATCATAAGTCAGTAAATATTAGACCTGGGTGGCTACGCAACGCAATTATTTAATTATCATTTTACAATTTAGTATTGTCACTTCACTAAACCGTTTGTGCCAGCATTCATCTTCTTCGCCCGAATCTGAGGGAAGGAACCGGCACGCTCCCACGAGACACTTCCCTCTGCAGTCAGATTTAGCCAGTCCTGGTCTCACGCAGTTATCTTGTAAATACAATCCATCTCATCGTCACGTCCATCATCGTGCATGGGTCCAGTGTAGCGCTCTCCTTCAGCTGGATCTAATGGAAATGCTACGTGTAGGGAATTTTTCTCAAAAATAATTTTCTTCTTCTTTAGGTTGATGACTCCATTCATATCCATGGCCCAACTTATCCCTAACAATGCGAGGTAAGGGTTACTATCAACCACAATTTCTATTACCTCAAAGTCCGTCTACGTGCTCGCACCTTCAATATCCACTATTACCCCTTGCAATCTTCCCATGGGAAAGATATTTTGTTGGTTCTCCCTTTGTAATTGAATAGGAGACCATTGTAATGCGGGCCTGCCCATGTGCTCCCATGTCTATTTTGGTAACACATTCACGTCCGAACCCAAGTCTAATATTACCTGATCCATTTCATACCCGCCAATCTGCACCGTCAATCTCATTTCCCTCCTGGTGCATAGTGCATGCCTTCCCAGTTTCCGGACTACACATGGTTTACCTGGCCTTGCACACCTAGCGATCAGCTCTTGTAGTCCCTTAACTCCCTTATTGTCACATAGCAGCTTCATGCATGTCTCTAAAAATGCAGTTAGCATAGAAGGATCCATTCTTGTCTCTGGCTGATCCTTACTATCTAAAGTAGTGGCCTCCGTGAAGCTCTTCTTAGCTTCAATAAACGTCTTCTTGTGTTGTTCCAAGTCAAATTCATGTTCCTTTGTAGGAGCCTTGTTAACCCATGTATCATCCTGAGGATTCTTCCCCTTATCGTCTTATGTGGTCGCACCACTTCAAAAGTGTTTTAACAAAACAAATCCTGAAACTACAGGACCTTTTGGCAATAGTTCGCGAATCATGGACTAATGTCTCACCCGAGGTAGTATGGGAGGGTGTTGGAACTAGGTTTCTGCACCCTAGGGATATCTAGATGAAGTCTAGAAGGTTTGCGAACCAGTCTTATGTGCAGGGCTACTTCTACGTAGCTTCGTGTTCAGTGCAGCTACCTTTGTGTGGCTTGCGACTGTTCTTTACCCTTTACAATGTTTATTAGTATTATAGATCTTGAATTAAATTAAGTGGGTCCAATGTTATTCAATATAAATGGACATGCACACAATCATAAACTGTAAACAGATGCATAAACAGAAATAGAGCAATAGATATGCAATATTCCAAAACCAACTTATCTTTATTACTATTTTTCTAGTTACAATCCATTTCCTACCCGGCACACATAGCTACAAGGGTCCATGCATACAACTATAGACTCCACTAGGCCTCTGCGCACACAGCTGTAGAGCCTCATCTACTACCACAACCCATGACTCGAACTTACAAACTCAGAGCGAATATTACTTTCAAAAACCCATACACTTCAGATCTAAACCAAAAGCTACCTAAGGACTTAGATTCTCGCTCTATTTATACATTCCCATGGTTCGTGGACCATGGGTAAGTCGACACCTTCTAGATTAAATTACAATATTTTAGGGTGGACTACCCTTTGACTTCACTTATTACAATTCACGCTCCATGCACGTCACATAGCCTTTACAATACAATTACCCAAAATTTTGGGCTTTAAGCCCCAAAACTGTTATGTGGGGATCCGTTGCCCAACATTCACAATAGACTTTATCTATTGTTTTGAAGTTGTTTCTCCTTCAATAGAACTTCATCTTCGCATATCCTTTCAATCTACACCTTCAGCAAATGCATACAGCCTTGGGTTACATGCTATAAATTCGAGTTTTGTTGTGAGGGTATAGCAACGATGAAAGAATCACATCGATTTTAGGCATCTTATTCTTGTTGTATGAAAGCATGCTTTTCTAGTGTTTCCAAAACTTATAAAGATCCATATTTATTATACTTTTATAGTTTGACTTAGATTCTCACTTTTGTTAATTTAGGTGTTTTTCTTAGTACTATTTTATGCACAGATTTATCTTTAAGAAAAGTGCACATTAGAGAAGGGTTCTATATTTTGAGCAAGGGACACTCTTCTAGGTAGGAGGTACTCTATTCTAGGGAGCTTTTGTGATGCATGTTAGGTTCTTTATCCTAGATAGAGTTCCAGGTCCTTGCCTCCTTGACAAAGTCCCTACCAGACAAGACATCGGTGGATAGAGTTCTAAGTCCATAAATTTTCCAAAAACCCACCTGACCCTAGCTATCTAGCCAAAAATCCTTTACATTCCAATCATCTCTTGGTCATGATTTCATAGAGAGAGCCCTCTCTGGTTTGGTAGGGATAGATACCAAACTAAAAGCTTGGTCTGTGGTTACCTCCGTCGATCTCTTCATCAGCCAGGGACATTATGGAGGATAACAGAGGGCATGACAACTAGGGAGTACTAAGGTGTTCTAGTGAATGTAAGGTTCCCAAGCCATGGAGAACTGCAATGCTAGTTGTGAGGTCATGAATACCAAGGTGTGTTAGGGAATGCCAAGGAATGTTAAGATGTGCCAGATAGTACAAAGACATGTTAGAGAAGCTAAGATGTGCCAAGTGCTAAGGCATGCCAAGATGTACAAGGGTTCCAAGTCCCTGCCTCCTCTTCTTCCATATGATATCCACTTATGACATTTCCTTTGCATTATTTGGTGCATTTGATATTTATAGGTTATAAATGTCTTCAGAGTTACACTTCTAATTTAGTATTGAACTGAAAATTTTGATTCTCTTATACATAACTATTTTTCCCTCCACTCAATTTTCATAACTTCAATAACCATTAGGTAGGGACCTACATCTTTGATGTTTTTTTTCTTGTTTAGTAAAATATTGTTGAGACTTTAATTTATTGAAAGTTGTAGAATTTATGATTTTGAAAATAATTGTTTTCTCGCGAGCTAGGTTTGCAGTAGAAGCTAAGCGTTGGGCACCATGGAGAGGTGTGGGGGGGAGTTCCAATCCCTCCTACAGTCAGGTAGTCTCCAACCGACTCACGAAACCTCTAGAGGTGGAAACAAGAATTTTAGGAGGAAGGAAAAAAAACAACAAAGGCACATAGGAGCAGGAAAATACATGAGAAGAAGTCAGAAGAGAAAAAGGAATACAAGAATAAAATCAAAGGGCAGACACCAGAAACCGAACTAGACCATGTAAACCTAGGACAACTATCACACCTAGAGTGGTGTTAAGTGATCTAGCACTACAGGCACACAGGGAGCACATGGTGACTTATGCAATCATTTTTAAATTCATGGGGTTATGGCCAACAAAGAAGGCTTTACAAGCATGGATAAAGAATCATTGGAAACCTAAAGGGGATATATATCTACACCTTGGATCAAAGGGTTTGTTCACTGTAGTCTTCACTAACATTGAGGATAAAGACAGAGTGTTTGAAGGAGGGCCCTACTTCTATTCTACTGCAAGCCTCTATATGCAGCCTTGGGTGATGAATTTTGTCTCGAAGAGTGAGACATCTGCTTTGGTCCCAGTTTGGGTAAGGCTCTACTCCTTACTACTAGATTATTGGCAGCTAGAACCTTTAAAATCAATAGGAAATAAACAGGGGAATTTTGTTAAAATATCAGAGGCCACTAAGCAGTGAAAGTATACATCCTTTACCTATATATGCGTAGAGATGGACCTCTCAAGAGATCTACTGGATGAAGTTATTCTGGAAGTTTTTGATGAAGAGTGGGTACAAGCGGTGGACTATGAGCACGTTCCTTTTAGATGTTGCAAATACCATGAACATGGACATCTATTTAGGGATTGTCCATTAAACAAAATAGAAAGCAGAACTAAAGCTACCTCAGGGAAAGAAACTCATAGCTTTAGCAAAGTGGGAAATAGAGGTAAATTGGGGAGAAGCTCCCAAAAGAAAAGCAATGAGGAAAATTAGATAAGTCAAAATAGGTACAAGGTACTAGAAGAAGAAGAGGATCTACATAAAATAGATCAGACTCAAGACGACAGCCCAGGGAAAAAGAAAAGGAAGGGAGTATGGAGGAAACACATGATAACAACCAACAAAAGGAGGATCTGTTGAACACTATGGAACTTGATAAGGACCAAGAGATGACGCTAAGAGAGGTGGAAACAAAGGATCATGACCTACAGGACATTCTTGATAGGGAGCATTTAAATTTGGAAAATTTCCTGGAGTAGGGAACCACCAAAGGAATGGATTCACTACCACAAGAGGAGTTCAATAGAGTGCAACATCTATTTCTATGAAGAACTCATGAAAAAGGTTCGGGAGTCAAAATAAATCATAATAGTCAGGACAACAAAGGGGTGAAATCTATGAAGGCAACTTCAGGACTAGCTCCTAGGAACCCAGGCAGGGAAAGAGGTAGAAAACAATAGAATGAGTTGATGATAGAGTGTGGTAAACTAATGAACGATTCAGGTAATATGAAAGACCTAACTAGTTACTCTTTTACAAATATTTCTTAATGAATCTCACAACATGGAATAGTAGGGGTTTAGGGAGCAAAAGGAAATGAAGAGATCTTAGCAATAGAATGAAAGAAGAAAAACCATATATGATTTCCACCCAGGAAACAAAATGTTCAGTAGGTAAAATAAGAGAAATACACAGTAAATGGCTAACTAAATATGAATATCTAGAAGTCAAAGCAGACAATATTGGAGGGGGTATTCTTACACTCTGGAATCTTCAGAAACTAGGAATCCTTGATGCATAAGCATATAGGAGCTACTTATGAGTGTTTATTCAACCTTTGGGGAACAAGGAAGTGTATTTAATCACAAATGTTTATGGTCCACAAAATCCTAAAGATAAATTCATGCTACTTACTGCACTGGAGAATCTAAGGGATAGACACTCGGGCATCCCCTGGATTTTGGGAGGGGACATTAACATGATCAGGTCCCTTTCAGAAAAAAAAAGGTGGAACCAGATCACTTGGCAGAGACTCCATAGCATTTCAGAATTTCATAAACAATATGAGGCTAGTAGACATAGAGACAAGTAATGGCATATTTACTTGGAATAACAAAAGGGCATGGGAATCTCAGGTGGTCTCAAAACTTGACAGATTCATCATCTCGAAGGACCTTATCCTTACAGGCCTTGATATGTTAGCAATGATACTCCCTTTTGGTGACTCGAATCATTGGCCTATTCGACTTGAAGCATCCTTTATAGGAACTCCAAGAAATAGACCTTTCAGGTTTGAAAATATATGGCTCACACATCCGGACCTGATCAACAATATTGAAGAATGGTCGAAAGAGAATATGCAAGTTCATGGCACTAAAATGTTCCTCCTACATACAATATTTAAAGATATCAAAATCAGGCTTAAAGATTGGAATAAGAATGAGTTTGGCAACATTTTTAAAGAGAAAAAAGAGGTTGAAAGGAAGCTACATGAAATTAATCAAATCCTTATCACATATGGCTTTAATGAGGAAAGAAAGGATCAAGCTAACAACCATCAATAGGAATGGGAAGAATTATGCAAACAAGGGGAAATATTTTGGAGATAGAAATCAAGAGTTCAATGGTTAAAATAAGGAGAAAGGAACACAAAGTTTTTTCACAAATATACCATGGATCAGAGGTCTCATAACAGGATCTCAAAAATCAAGGATTCTCAAGGAAAACAACTCAATACCCACAAAGATATAGACGCGGTGCTAGTTCAACATTTCCAAGGCATAGCAGAGGAAACTCTCTTAGACTGATCACAATTCATCAATGAATTCACAAATCACATTCCTAAACTGGTGACAAGAGAAGACAATTATAATCTAAACAGGCCTATGAATGAAGAGGAGGTTAGCATAGTCATCAAAGAAATGAAAAATGGGAAGGCGCTAGGTCTGGAGGGTTTTAATGCTAATTTCTTTAAAGCATGCTGGAGAATAGTCAAGTGGGATATCCTCGATGTGGTGGAGGACTCTAAGAAAAATAGAAATGTTTTGAAGGTGCTCAATAAATTTTTCATATCCTTAATTCCAAAAAATGATAATGTAATGACACCAGATAGATTCAGACCAATAGCACTATGCAACACGGTGTATAAAATTATTTCCAAAATAATTGTAAATAGACTTAAACCCCTTCTACCAACTCTTGTATCTGAGGAGCAAACTGGGTATGTGGAAGGAAAACAAATTCTCAACAATATCATTCAAGCTCACGAGGTGGTTTGCTCTCTTACAAGAAATAGGTAGGCATGAATGATTGTGAAATTTGACCTAGAAAAGGATTATGATAAACTAAGTTGGGCTTACATAAGGAAAGTTCTTATAGCTTGTGGATTTGACCATAACTAGGTAAGATGGGTTATGGCACTTGTAACTACCTCTAGTTTTTCAATCCTGTTAAATGGTTCACCATGCAAGCCATTTACACCTACGAGAGGTTTGAGGCAAGGAGATCCTCTCTCTCCCTTCCTCTTCATTCTCATGATGGTAGGGCTAGGCCGAGCTATCAAGTCTGCCAAAATAGAAGGCAAAATCCAAGGTCTCAAAATCACAATGAACAAAAATTCTTTGACACATCAACAATTTGTGGATGATATTATGCTTCAGGGCATACCTTCAGTCAGGGAATCTCTAGCCTACGAAAAAATCCTAGGAGAATTTGCAATGGCTACGGACATAGAGGTAAGCCTCCCCAAATCAAAGATTTTCTTTTTTAACACTAACATTGCTATTCAGAGAAATATAGCCAGAATTCTAGGCTTTCAAAGAGACATGCTATCATCCAAACATTTAGGAGTACCACTAACAGACAAACCTTTGAGCAAGATAGTCTGGGAGCCGGTGATTAATAAGCTACAGGATAAAATTTGGATATGGACTAGTAGATCTTTAAACTTAGCATGACGGTTCATGTTCACAAAAGTTGTTCTTCAAACTATCCCCATATTTATGTTTTCTGCACTTCCAGTTCCTAAAGGAATCATGCAACTATGTAGAAATATCCAAAGAGATTTTCTTTGGGGTAAAGGGGAAGAGGAAAAAATGGGCCTTGGTAGCCTGGGAAAACATCTGTAAACCAAGGACTGATGGAGGTTTGGGACTGTAAGATCCTGAGGTGCTACACAAAGATTTGGGGCAAAACTATGGTGGAGATGGCTAAAAGAATCAGCTTCCTTTTGGGCTCAAATTCGGAAACAGAAATATGAAAACAATTGGCAATACAAGGATCATATTAGAATCTTTGGAACCATTAAAGGCTCCCACATTTGGAACAAAGTTTTGGAGAATAGAAACATTGTTCAGAAACACAGTTTCTAGGAAATTAGGGATGGAAACCTTGCATGGTTTTGGGAGGATAAGTGGCAACATGAACCTAAATTGTTAAGAGACGAATTTACAAATCTGAAGATAGATACTGACAACAAAAGGTTACTCAGAGCAAATGAATTTTGGGATTAGGTAAATAATGAAGAAAATGGAGGAAATGGAAGAGACTAGTTTATAGGGATAACTCCCCCTTGAAGGCACAAGAAGAGGCTCTGAAAACCATTCTGGAACAGAGGAAAATTATAATATCAGCATATTCAGACCAGATAAGATGGGGCAATAACAATGAAGGCACCTTTAACCTCAAAGAGGCCAAGCACACTACCCTTGCCCTTGACTTTACAAATCTTCATTAGGTTTGGAAGGACCTATGTCAGAGCCAAAGCTAGATGAAAATCAAATTGTTTATGTGGCTAGTGCATCATAAGAAAATTCTTACCTAGGAAAACCTCAGGGAAAGAGTTGTTTATGGTCCTTCTAAATGCCATCTTTGTGAAGTACAAGAAGAAACTATGGATCACCTTCTTAGCCTCTACCCTTTTACTTCCACATTGTGGAATTGGATTGCCTCAATATTCAGACATTCAGACAAGGACATGGGTAGCATCACTAGCACCTTAAAGAAGTTGAGGAAAAATTTCTCTGATTATGAAACTGTCAACGAAGCTTGGGCTTTAGCTCCAATATTTCTAATCTAGGATATATGGAAAGAATGCAACAACAACTTACTCAAAAATAAAAATGGTTCTGCCCAAAGCATCTTTGCAAAAATTTTAAGACAGCTCAAGGAGACAGTTGGAACCCACATTAATAAACTCCCTGAGAATCATCCTTCAGATACTGATGTATAGATAATACTACAGTTAGGACAGCAGGGGTCTATCCCATAGGGAAAAAACAATAATATAAATCATATTATTTCTGATAAGGACTTCTAGCAACCTTCCCTTGGGGCCTCAAAAGGAAACTCGAGGACGGCCGCTTATGGAGGACTCATTAGGGATGAAAAGGGATGTATAGAAATCATTTTTCATAGTAATTTGGGGAAGGCCACAAACAATATGGTAGAGCTCATGGCCCTTGAGCAATGCTTACAAATTCTGAGGGACTTCAATCTTCATAACATTATAATTGAAGTGGACTTTGAGTTGATTATCAATTCAGTCAAGAAAATATGCCATGACTCATCTCCAAAAACAATTTCGAGTCATTGGAGGCTTCTACAAATCTATCAAAGAATTCAAACACACCTACAGAATATGAGAACCCGAGTTTCACTCATCTGTGCTGAACAACCAACAACTTAGCGACTATCTTAGCTAATGAAGGAGTGTTTTGTACTAAAAGCAACAATATTTATAACTGGATAGAGATCCCCCATGGAAAAGTGAGGGATGACTGTCTAAGAAAGGAGGACACAGATCTAGAGCTTTGTCAGAGCAGGGGATACTAGTAGGCTATAAAATCCTGGATACAGTTGATTTACAATACACATGAAGCAGTAGTTCAGTGACATTGAGGAAAATAATGTCAGGTCTTTTTGCCGGAATATGCGCCCAAGACTCTACAAACCCAAGGTTCTTGGGTGGGTGTCGATTGATAGCACAAGGAACTACATAATCCTAAATTATACCATAGCTCACCTTTTCTTCGGCTTTGTATGGAGCTAGGATAAGTAGTAAGCAGGTAGGAGAAATAGATGCAATTTTATCAAGTTTGGTTGGCAAGTTGCAAGGTGGTTATCAAGCCAAACGGACCTGAAATCGAGTTTAACAGTAGCCCCTTTAGATTTTGTGTCTAAAAGAAGTGTTAAATATCCAGCAGGTTACTCTGATCAACGAGAGTCACTTGTATTTGGTGGATTTCGGGTGGACTACATGTGCGAAGGATATCAGCCAAATACGACTCGAAATTTACATAGAGTGACCTTTAAAAGCTTATCTGGTATGACTCAAGAGATAAAGAGTGAGCCACATAGTGTTCCGATATGGTTCTTGACTATCAAATCTCCAATGATACATCAAAGGCTCTTGGTTTTGAAGTTTTGTTTGTGGGCCCTGGGCCTAGTCAGCGGGCCTTTGGCGCAGTTTCCTAGGCTATTTGTGGCCTGCATCTCTTTTGTACATCTTTTAATTTGTTTGTATTATCTTTTTGAATAGAAGTTCTTACGCTTATTTCATCAAAAAAAAGAAAGTTGTAGAATTTACAATTTATGAAGTTTCAAGGTCTAATTTTAAAAAATATAATTCATTAAAGGGTGCTAGCTCAATGGAAGAGCACCTGCTTTATAAGAAGGAGGTTGATGGTTCGATTCCATCATGCCCTGAGATCGATATATAATGGGGATGGTCAATTTTTGGTGATGGAGGCTCTTTTGACAATCACCAATGAGCTTTGATGACATTTTTTGACCCTTACCAAAAATATGAAATGGTGATAGTCAACGAACGCCACCATATATACGCATCAATAATGATGACCCTCAAAGGTTTGTAACCATAAATCATTTTTGTTGATATGAAATGGTGGTGGCCGTTGTCTGTCATTATAGTCATTATTTGTTATGGAGGTTGAATGTCAACACAACACCTATACTTCGAGCAATGTGGCTTTTTGTGACAATCAATGAACGTCACCATATATATGCACCAATAGTGACGGCCATTAAAGATCTATCACAATAAATCATTATTGTTTATATGAAATGGTGACGGTCACTATCCATCATTATAATCAGTATTCATGATGGACCTTGAATGTCACCATAACACCTATACTTTTGGCGATGCCACCTTTTTTGAGGTTCAGTTTTTGTTGATCGGGGTTATGGTCTATCACCGTTTCTCATATGCAATGGTGAACGTTTCTATCCATCATTATAAATAATTATTTGTGATGAACCTTGAATGTCACTACAACACCTATGCTTTTGGCGACGACACCTTTGGTGACATCCAGTTTTTGGTGATGGGGGCTATGGTCCATCACCATTGCTCATATGAAATGGTGATGGTCGTTATCCATTATTATAAATCATTATTGGTGATGCACTTTGTATGTCAATACATCACCTATACTTTTGGTGATGCCACCTTTGGTGACATTCAGTTTTTGGTGATGAATGCTCTTTTGACCATCACCAATGAACTTATGGTGACATTTTTCTTCCCTCACCAATGTCCTTTTTTCTTGTAGTGAATTGATGAAATGAACCTATTACCATTTTCCTATTATTGTGAAATGACACTAAGATTCTTAGCCATAGGCCTTAAAATATTTCTATCTTTGCAAAACAAAAATGTGTTTAGTATAGTCAACTATTGTCAGCTACTATATATGCAGTCTTACTCACTAGAAATAAAAGGACATTTTGACTCTTGAGCCTCGACCCATCTCACTTACACATGGACACACAGGTGAAAAAAATTCCTCATAATGTGATAAACCCCATTTCATTTCATTATTGTAACGCACAATTAGGGATTTTTTTCTAATAAGATGTACCTCGAGTCAGGTTGTGGTCTACCACCAAGTGGGAGCACTTGTTGTCGATATGACCTGTGTTACAATTCAATATCCTTATCCTTATCCTTATAGGCCTTGATATGTCAGCAATGATACTCCCTTTTGGTGGCTCGAATCATTGGCCTGTTCAACTTGAAGCATCCTTTATAGGAAATCAAAGAAACAGACCTTTCAGGTTTGAAAATATATGGCTCACACATCCGGACTTGATCAATAATATTGAAGAATGGTGGAATGATAATATGCAAGTTCAAGGCACTAAAATGTTCCTCCTACATAAAATATTGAAAGATATCAAAATCAGGCTTAAATATTGGAATAAGAATGAGTTTGGCGACATTTTTAAAGAAAAAAAAGAGGTTGAAAGGAAGCTACATGAAATTAATCAAATCCTTATCACAGATGGCTTTAATGAGGAAAGAAAGGATCAAACTAACAACCATCAATAGGAATGTGAAGAATTATGCAAACAAGAGGAAATATTTTGGAGATAGAAATCAAGAGTTCAATGGTTAAAATAAGGAGAAAGGAACACAAATTTTTTTCACAAATCTACCATGGATCACAAGTCTCATAACAGGATCTCAAAAATCAAGGATTCTCAAGGAAAATAATTCAATACCCACAAAGATATAGAAGTGGTGCTACTTCAACATTTCCAAGGCATAGCAGAGGAAACTCTCTTAGACTGGTCACAATTCATCAATGAATTCACAAAGCACATTCCTCAACTGGTGACAAGAGAAGACAATTATAATCTAAACAGGCATGTGAATGAAGAGGATGTTAGCATAGTCGTCAAAGAAATGCAAAATGGGAAGGTGCTAGGTCTGGAGGGTTTTAATGCTAATTTATTTAAAGCATGCTGGAGAATAGTCAAGTAGGATATCCTCGATGTGGTGGAGGACTCTAGGAAAAATAGAAATGTTTTGAAGGCACTCAATAAATTTTTCATATCCTTAATTCCAAAATAGGATAATGCAATGACACCAGATAGATTCAGACCAATAGAACTATGCAACGCGGTGTATAAAAATATTTCCAAAATAATTGTAAATAGACTTAAACCCCTTCTACCAACTCTTGTATCTGAGGAGCAAACTGGGTATGTGGAAGGCAAACAAATTCTCAACAATATCATTCAAGCTCACGAGGTGGTTTGCTCTCTTATAAGCAATAGGCAGGCAAGAATGATTATGAAACTTGACCTAGAAAAGGATTATGATAAGCTAAGTTGGGCTTACATAAGGAAAGTTCTTATAGCTTATGGATTTGACCATAACTGGGTAAGATGGTTTATGGCACTTGTAACTACCTATAGTTTTTCAATCCTGTTAAATGGTTCACCATCCAAGCCATTTACACCTACGAGAGGTTTGAGGCAAAGAGATCCTCTCTCTCCCTTCCTATTCATTCTCATGATGGCAGGGCTAGGCCGAGCTATCAGGTCTGCCAAAAGAGAAGGCAAAATCCAGGGTCTCAAAATCACAATGAACGAAAATTCTTTCACAGATCAATAGTTTGTGGACGATATTATGCTTCAGGGCATACCTTCGGTCAGGGAAGCTCTAGCCTACGAACAAATCCTCAAAAAATTTTCAATGGCTGCGGGCATAGAGGTAAGCCTCTCCAAATCTAAGATTTTCTTTTTTAACACTAACATTGCTATTCAGAGAAATATATCTAGAATTCTAGGCTTTCAAAGAGACATGCTATCATCCAAATATTTAGGAGTAACACTAACAGACAAACCTTTGAGCAAGATAGTCTAGGAGTCGGTGATTAATAAACTACAGAATAAAATTTGGATATGGACTAGTAGATCTTTAAACTTAGCATGACGGTTCATGTTCACAAAAGTTGTCCTTCAAACTATCCCCATATTTATGTTTTCTGCACTTCCAGTTCCTAAAGGAATCATGCAACTATGTAGAAATATCCAAAGAGATTTTCTTTGGGGTAAAGGGGAAGAGAAAAAATGGGCCTTGGTAGCCTCGGAAAACATCTGTAAACCAAGGACTGATGGAGGTTTGGGACTGTATGATCTTGAGGTGCTAAACAAAGATTTGGGGGCAAAACTATGGTCAAGATGACTAAAAGAATCAACTTCCTCTTGGGCTCAAATTTGGAGACAGAAATATGAAAACAATTGGCAAGAAAGTGGTCATATTAGAATGTCTGGAATAATCAAAGGCTCCCACATTTGGAACAAAGTTTGGGAGAATAGAAACATTGTTCAGAAACGCAATTTCTAGGAAATCAGGGATGGAAACCTTGCATGGTTTTGGGAGGATAAGTGGCAACTGGAACATAAATTGTTAAGAGAAGAATTTGCAAATCTCAAGATAGATACTGAAAACAAAAGGTTACTCAGAGCAAATGAATTTTGGGATTAGGTAAATAATGGAAGAAAATGGAGGAAATGGAAGAGACTAGTTTATAGGGATAACTCCCCCTTGAAGGCACGAGAAGAGGCTCTGAAAACCATTCTGGAACAAAGGAAAATTATGATATCAGTAGATTCAGACCAGCTAAGATGGGGCAATAACAATGAAGGCACCTTTAACCTCAAAGAGGCCAAGCACACTACCCTTGGGCTTGACTTTACAAGTCTTCATTAGGTTTGCAAGGACCTATGTCAAAGCCAAAGCTAGATGAAAATCAAACTGTTTATGCGGCTAGTGCATCATAAGAAAATTCTTACCTGGGAAAACCTCAAGAAAAGAGTTGTTTATGGTCCTTCTAAATGCCAGATTTGTGAAGTACAAGAAGAAACTATGGATCACCTTCTTAACCTCTGCCCTTTTACTTCCACATTGTGGAATTGGATTGCCTTAATATTCAGACATTCAGACAGGAACATGGGTAGCATCACCGACACCTTAAAGAAGTGGAGGAAAAATTTCTCTAATTATGAAACTGTCAACGAAGCTTGGGCTTTAGCTCCAAGATTTCTAATCTGGGATGTATGGAAAGAATGCAACAACAACTTATTCAAAAATAAAAATGGTTCTGCCCAAAGCATCTTTGCACAAATTTTAAGACAACTCAAGGAGACAGTTGGAACCCACATTAATAAACTCCCTGAGAATCACCCTTCAGATATTGATGTGTAGATAATACTACAGTTAGGATTGCAAGGGTCTATCCCATAGGGAAAAAACAATAATATAAATCATATTATTGCTGATAAGGACTTCTAGCAACCTTCCCCTCAAGGTTCTATGAAATGCCACATAGATGGGGCCTCAAAAGGAAACTCGGGCATGGCCGGTTATGGAGGAGTGATTAGGGATGGAAAGGGATGTATATAAATAATTTTTCAAAGTAATTTGGGGAAGGCCACAAACAATATGGCAGATCTCATGACCCCTGAGCAATGCTTACAAATTCTGAGGGACTTCAATCTTCATAACATTATAATTGAAGCGGACTTTGAGTTGATTATCAATTCAGTCAAGAAAATATGCCATGGCTCAGCTCCAGAAAAAATTTCGAGTCATTGGAGGCTTCTACAAATCTATCAAAGAATTCAAACCCACCTATAAAATATGAGAACCCTGAGTTTCACTCATGTGTGCTGAACAACCAACAAATTAGCGGATATCTTCGCTAATGAAGGAGTGTTTTGTACTAAAAGCAACAATATTTATAAGTGGATAGAGATCCCCCCCTGGCAGATTGAGGGATGAGTGTCTAAGAAAGGAGGACACAGATCTGGAGCTCTGTTAGAGCAAGGGATACTAGTAGGCTGTAAAATTCTGGATATAGTTGATTTACAATACACATGAAGTAGCAGTTCAGTGACATTGAGGAAAATAATGTCAGGTCTTTTTGCTGGAATATGTGCCCAAGACTCTACAAACCCAAGGTTCTTGGATGGGTGTCGATTGATAGCACAAGGATCTACATAATCCTAAATTATACCACAGTTCGCCTTTTCTTCGGCTTGGTATGGAGCTTGGATAAGTAATAAGCAGGTAGGAGAAATAGCGGAATTTTATCAAGTCTGGTTGGCAAGTTGCAAGGTCGTTATCAAGCCAAACGGACCCGAAATTGAGTTTAATAGTAGCCCCTTTAGATTTTGGGTCTGAAAGAAGTGTTAAATATTGAGCAGGTTACTCTGATTAGTGAGAGTCACTTGTATTTGGTGGATTTCGTGTGGACTACATGCGTGAAGGATATCAGCCAAATCCGACCCGAAATTTACATAGAGTGACCTTTAAAATCTTATCTGGTATGATTCAAGAGATAAAGAGTGAGCTACTTAGCATTCCGATATGGTTCTTGACTATCAAATCTCTAATGATAGATCAACGGCTCTTGGTTTCGAAGTTTTGTTTTGTGGGCCCTGGGCCTAGTCAATGGGCCTTTGGCGCAGTTTCCTAGCCTATTTGTGGCCTGCATCTCTTTTGTACATCTTGTAATTTGTTTGTATTATCTTTTTGAATAGAAGGTCTAACACTTATTTCAGCAATGAAAAGAAAGTTGTAGAATTTACAATTTATGAAGTTTCAAGGTCTAATTTTAAAAAATATAATTCTTTAAAGGGTGCTAGCTCAATGGAGGAGCACCTGCTTTACAAGCAGGAGGTTGATGGTTCGATTCCATCATGCCCTGACATCCATATGTAATGGGGATGGTCAATTTTTTGTGATGGAGGCTCTTTTGACCATCAACAGTAAGCTTTGATGACATTTTTCGACCCTCACCAAAAATATGAAATGTTGATAGTCAATGAATGCCACCATATATACGCATCAATAATGATGACCCTCAAAGGTTTGTAACCATAAATCATTTTTGTTGATATGAAATGGTGGTGGTTGTTTCCTGTCATTATAGTCATTATTCGTTATGGAAGTTGAATGTCACCACAACACCTATACTTCGAGCAATGTGGCTTTTTGTGATAGTCAATGAATGTCACCATATATATGCACCAATAGTGACGACCATTAAAGATCCATCACAATAAATCATTATTGTTTATATGAAATGGTGACGGTCAGTATCCATCATTATAATCAATATTCATGATGGACCTTGAATGTCACCATAACACCTATACTTTTGGCGATGCCACCTTTGGTGAGGTTTAGTTTTTGTTGACCGGGGTTATGGTCTGTCACTGTTTCTCATATGCAATGGTGACCGTTGCTATCCATCATTATAAATAATTATTTGTGACAAACCTTGAATGTCACTACAACACCTATGCTTTTGGCGACGACACCTTTGGTGACGTCCAGTTTTTGGTAATGGAGGCTATGGTCCATCACCATTGCTCATATGAAATGGTGATGGTCATTATCCGTTATTATAAATCATTATTGATGACGCACTTTGTATGTCACTACATCACCTATACTTTTGGTGATGCCACCTTTGGTGACGTTCAGTTTTTGGTGACGAATGCTCTTTTGACCGTCACCAATGAACTTATGGTGACATTTTTCTTCCCTCACCAATGTCCTTTTTTCTTGTAGTGAATTGATGAAATGAACCTATTACCATTTTTCTATTATTGTGAAATGACACTAAGATTCTTAGCCATAGGCCTTAAAATCTTTCTATTTTAACAAAACAAAAATGTGTTTAGTATAGTCAACTATTGTCAGCTACTATATATGCAGTCTTACTCACTAAAAATACACATTAAAATGTATGTTGCTTGCAAATAAAAGGACATTTTGACTCTTGAGCCTCGACCCATCTAACTTACACATGGACACACAGGTGAAAAAAATTCCTCATAATGTGATAAACCCCATTTCATTTCATTATTGTAAGGCACAATTAGGGATTTTTTCTAATAAGATGTACCTCGAGTCAGGTTGTGGTCTACCACCAAGTGGGAGCGCTTGTTGTCGAGATGACCTACATTACAATTCAATATGGAGGTAAAAGTTGATTTTGGTTGTTGTAAATATGTCCCATATTTATCCCACAATCAAAATAAAATTGTGCATCAAAAATTAGGTCCAAGTCTAAAGCAGGGCATATTATAAAAACAAACTTCATCAAGCTCCAGGCACATAGACCACCCACTGTTTATAAGAAAGTAAGTGGCTACAATCAAATGAATAAACCAAAATTTTCCCATTTTATAAGCATCCATATCAATACAAAATATTAGAAGTAAAAGAAAAAAATAAAACAAACAACCTAACTTAGCCCAACCAACTCTGCACCACTATACGTAGAAATATCACCACAAACCATTTAAAGTCTATATATATATATATAACACTCGAGACCCTAAATTTATTTCCTTCATTATAAAACTTGTAACATCATAATAAATATCATGCAAGGAAATCAAGATTGGAACTATTTCCTCCAACATACAATTGTTGTGAAATCTCCAGACCTATAGATATAAGAATGATTTCAAAAATCATATCAATATCATCAAAAACCCTTGAAAATTTAGATACATAACATTCCATATAATAAATTTATCCACTTTACCAAAAACCCTATAAGATCGCAATAAATATCATCCAACAAATTAAGATCGGAATGATTTCCTGCAATTTACAAAGGCTGGAGAATCATCGAGATCCATATCCATAAGAATTATTTGAAAAATAAAAATCGGAATAAATGGCTTAGACATACCTTGAAGAAGTCCTAAGGGGCTACCCTTAGAATATAAAATGAATTTACGGGGAAGCCATTAGAAGGTGAAGACACAACAAGTTCCATGGAACCCCATGGACCACATTACTGCTTACAGATGGATATCTACCTCTTTTTTTAATATGCATAACTATTTTCGTTGTATATCGAAACTTTGTAAAATGAGAAGTCATGCAATCCAGGAAAATTATATTTCCACAACCATTTAAAAGAGGTTGATATTCCAACGAGGAATTTAGGAAAAATATATTTCCATGACAATAGAAAGGCAGTTGATATTATATTTCCATGACAATTTAAAGGCGGTTGGTATTCCCTTCACGTCCGGCACCAATAGCCCTTTACACAAGTGTATTTCACCATTTTAAAAAATATATTACTAAGAAACCCAATTCGTCCAAACCCCCCCTCATGTCTCAAATCCCATGAATGAGACACGATTTGTTATGACACTTGTCTGATTAGCGTGTCCATCATGTCTTGTATCATTGGATTTGAATGACACATCAATCTTCAGCTCATGTCAATCATGTCTTGATTTTGGGACAGGTGTCTCAGAGAAAGGCATGTCATGTTTCTAATAAAGCTCAATTTGGGCTCGTTTATCGTTCATCCTTGAGTGTGTCTTTTGTTGTGGGTGTTGTTATCACATGATAAATTTTCGAAAAATTTATGTCCCCGACCTCCTAAGCCTGGTATGCAAGCTTTCAGGTTCATTTGGAATTTTTCGCAGGTCACATTCCCAACATAGGCTATGAAACAAATGGACAAGGTTTACATCAAAAACTATTTTAGTATGCCCAACAACATTGAAAAGGATATGTCAAAAACATGGAATTTATAGATGGCCATCACGAGAGATCAATAAGCTGAAATGTTCCTTACAAAATATTCAATATGTGATTAACTTTGTACAAGTAGGTGGAATTTTAACATTAAATGAAACCACAGGATGTAGCATCATTGCAACTGGCATGGTTCAAGAGGTATAGATGCATAGTCAGATTCTTTCTATTAATGGAGACTACACTATTTCTTTGGCTACTACTTTGCCACTTATTTCCGAAAGTGTAGTAACAATTGGTAAAACTCATGGTACCGTGGAAACACAACCTTAGGAGAAATATGTAAATAAAGTAATTCATGTTCAACATAAGCTTCCAGCATTGCATACACCATTGTCAGAAAGCTTGGTTACAATGTTATCTGTCAAAGGAAGTTCAAGTATGCAAGAAGGCCATTAGAGCATCATGATAATGGAATGTGTTGCTTGAGACTTGTTGGAAGAAACTAAGTAATTCCAACTACCCGCTACCAATGTTCAACATCGATTTAAATGTTGATTCTAGAAGTCGTTGAAAATAGGCAAGATTCTTCGAGAAGCCACCGCCTGAATTGATCTCCAGAAAGTTCTCCAGCTTGTATATATACCTGTTAATCGATGAATGGAAGTATGTTTTTTGTGTTCAGTGTTTGTGTTTTGAGTTCAAGAGCTGTGCGCCTTTGATCTCTGTCATGGTATCAGAGCAGGTGTGTGGTCGAGAGGTATGTGAGCTGTGAGCTGTGAGTTGTGTGTTGTAGAGGAGTTGTGGACAGTGAGTGTTGAGCCACCCGTGGAGCCAACCAGAATGTGAGCATACTGTTTGACATGGTTCTGTACTGGAGAGTTGCGAAGCCGAGCGGATTATTGTGCCCGTTATGGCTATTTTGAGTTCGTTGTGTCATTAATAGAGCATTACTGATACTGGTGCTAGCTGTGGGGTTGAAAGGCATGTGAGATAATAGTAATTTATGTTTTTTTCTGCTTATATCCTGTAAGCTACCACTTTTATATAATGAATAGTTTAATCTAATGAGGAGGTTGGCTAAGTTTTCTCTGGCTCTGTTGCTGCATGATCTATTTTAAAATTGAAAATATGACTGACCAGATTGTGTATTGTGTTAAGTTCACACACAAGTTGATAGCGTTAAAGTTTTTTAAGATATGAAAGCGAAGCTCCGGTTTTTGAGGTAATGAGATACTGTTTTTGGCAATGGCATTGGTTTGCCTCAGTTACGGCAATCAATTATGTTAGCAAATTTTACTCTCATCTTCTTGCACATTAGTGAAAATTTTAGAATTGATATATCCATTGTAGGTTCTCGGGAAAATTAAATTGTGAACCTCTCTCATTGGAGCAAGAGCAGAAAGTTTTATATTGTACTGTGGTTCATAAGCTATTTCCTAGAATATTCATATATTCAATTTTGTTTTAAAGAGAAAAAAAGGAGGGGGTAAGTGTTATTATTGGAGATATTAAAAAAAGAGGGTTGTTATTATTGAGTAAGGAAATATTGAAGTTGTAAAAAAAAAAAAAAAAATGCATTTTGGTGATTGGAGAAAGTTTTTTTTCCATCATGGCAAATTTATTGTTTGATAATTATATGAATGAATCCACCAAACTTGATGGAGAAAATTATGTGAATTGTAAATTCAAGTTAATGACTACTTTAGAACTAAATAATTTGTGGTCCATTGTAAATGGGGATGAGCTCAAACCCACTGTTGCAGATTCTATTCTAGATTGGGAGAGAAGGGAGACAAAAGCAAAGGTGTTGCTACGTAGGTCCGTAAAGGACAACATTATTCCTCACATCAGAGATTGCAAGACATAAAAAAAAACATGGGATACGCTGAAGGGTTTGTATGAAACAACAAATACAAACCAAATCTTGTTTTTGAAGACTAAGCTTTTATCTCTAAAAATGGAAGCAAATGAAAATATAAGGAATTTCATATCTCATGTCAAAGATTTAAGTGATAAGTTAGGAGATATTGGTGAAAAGGTGTCTAGTACTGACTTAGTCACCATCATATTAAATGGCTTAGTGCAAGATTATCGAATTTTTGTTTCAAGTCTTGCAGCTAGAGAGAAACCCCCTACATTTGATGAATTGACAGGAATTCTTCTACAAGAGGAGGAGAGGATGAAGAGCTTTAACTTGGGCTCTAGCAGTTCAAATTTGGCATTGGTGGCTAAGGGAAAATATCCATACAAAGGCAAGCCATGGGACAAGAACAAAGGAGGCAAGTTTCAATCTAAACAAAAAGGTATGACACAGTCTAAATTTCCAAAGAGAAATGATGAGTGTTATTATTGTGGAAAACCTGGGCATCATTCTAAAGATTGTTATAAAAGGAAATATAATGAGTCTAGGCAAAGAAACAGAAGGCATATTGGAAATTTTGTGGACAAAGATACCTCAATCAGTGAGGGATTTAAAAATAGTAATTGTTTGTTTCTGATGCTGCATATCTATGGAAAATGATGACATGAATGCTTGGTTCATTGATTCTGGTGCATCACTCCATATGTCTTGTAATAAGGAGTGGTTTTATGAATATCATGAAAACATTGATGGAACATATGTTTGCCTAGGAGATAACAGATCACTTAAAGTTCAAGGTTATGGAGTAATAGGTGTGAAGTTGCCTAATGGACAACAGAAAGAGATCCATAATGTGATGTATGTTCCTAATATCAAAAGGAATTTAATTTATGTTTCTACTATTACTGACCAAGATTTGAAGGTGGAATTTATTAAATCATAGTGTGTAGTGAAATACATTCAAGATAAGTACAAGGTTATTGCCACAGGAACAAGAGTTGGAGGCTTGTATAAGTTGGATGTGACTAGGAAAAGTCATCACGCATGGCATCTACAACAATTTCAACAGTAGATTTATGGCATCAAAGGTATGGACATCTAAATCAAAAAGATTTAATGCTACTTCAAAATAGAACTATGGTTGAAGGGCTTCCTGTCTTGAAGAATGATCATATTGAATGTGAAGCATGTGTACTTGGACAGCAACATAGGGAGGAACTTCCTATACATAAAGAAAAAAGGCAAAGAGAAATACTTGAATTAATTCATACTGATGTATGTGGACCTATGCAAACTAGATCTATTGGTGGAGCATGGTATTTTCTTACTTTTGTGGATGATAGATCTAGATATACATCGGTTTATTTCATAAGAAAGAAAAGTGATGTTTTTGAGTACTTTAAAGAATTTAAGAATATGGTAGAAAAAAAAATTGGTAATTACATCAAAATTTTGAGATCTAATAAAGGGGGAGAATTCAAATCAAGAGAATTTAATCAATATTGTAAAAGAAATGGGATTCAACAACAATTTACAGTGCCACATACACCGCAGCTAAATGGAGTTGCTGAGAGGAAAAACAGAACACTAGTCGAATGTGCACGTAGTATGCTTCAAGGTAAAAATATCTCTAATGTTTTTTGTGTTGAAGCCATTAATACTGCTGTTTATTTGAAAAATAGGAGTCCAACCAAAATTTTAGAGCTTAAAACACCTTTTGAAGCATTTTATGGGTACAAACCAAAAGTTAGTCATTTAAGAGTTTTTGGTTGCAAGGCATTTGATCACATTCCTAAAGATGAAAGAAGAAAAGTTGATGCAAAGTCAATCAAGTGCATATTTATTGGTTATTGTGATAAACAAAAAGCATACAAGTTGTTTGATCCCAGTACTCATACATTGCTTGCAAGTAGGGATGTGGTATTTCATGAGAATGCAAATGAAGGTGATAAAATAAATAATACTAGTGTATGGCATGATATTGATGATTATGTCAAATTAGATACAAGTGATGAACAAGAACAGGAACAAGCATAGGAACAGGTACAAGTTCAAGAGCAAGTAGCATCAAGCAGCCATGACACTCCAAAGAGAGGAGAGGAGACTTCGCAAAACCAAACTCCAAGAAGGTCATCACGTCAAAGTCAGGGACCTATAAGGTATAAAGATTATGCATTAATGTCCCTTGTTATGAATGTTGTAGAAACTTCAAGCATGATGAAGCTAAAGAATATGAAGAATGGAGAGATGCAATGAATGAAGAAATAACTCTATAATGAATAATGACACATGGGAATTAACAGAATTGCCTAAAAACAAAGTTCCCATAGGATGAAAATGGCTTTATAAATATAAATTTAATGCTCATGGAAATATTGATAAACATAAAGCTAGATTAGTTGCAAAAGGATATTCACAAAAGGAGGGAATTGATTATGAAGATAGTTTTGCACCTGTAGCTAAGTTCAACACAATTAGAATCATGATTGCATTAGCTACAAAATATAATTTGAAAATGCATCAGTTAGATGTCAAATCTGCGTTTTTGAATGGTGAGTTAAAAGAAGAAGTTTATTTAGTACAACCTGAAGGGTTTGTAAAATAGGCACAGGAGCATCTAATTTGTAGGTTAAATAAAGATTTATATGGTTTGAAACAAGCACCAAGATCATGGTATGTGAAAATTGATTCTTTCTTTTATGAGAAGCAAAAATGATCCTAACTTGTACATCAAGGAAGATGAAGGCAAGAATGTTGCTTTGATATCTGTATATGCTGATGATCTTATCATAACAGGAAATGCATGCAAGGTGATTGAAGAAATTAAAAATAAATTGTCACATGTATTTGAGATGAAGGATCTTAGTGAATTGCATTATTTTTTAGGTCTTGAAGTTTGGAGGGAATCTGGTAAGACACTAATCACACAAAGCAAATATACAAGGGAAATCCTTAAAAGATTCAATATGATTGAATGCAAGGCAACATCCACTCCTTTAGAATAGAATGTCAAATTGTGCAGTGATGATGGAGCCGAAGAGGTGAATGGAACTATGTACCGTCAACTAGTGGGAAGTCTAAACTATCTAACCACCACCAGGCCAGATATAGCATATTTTGTCAGCATACTTAGTCAGTTCATGGCTAAGCCTTGTGAAAGCCACTGGAAAGCAGTAAAGAAAGTCCTTCAATATTTGAAAGGAACACTTAATTTTGGTATTATGTATATTGATGAATTTGATTTTGAATGGGTAGATTATTCTGATTTTAACTAGGCAAGAAATCCAGATGATAGGAAATCTACAACTGGATATGTGTTCAATATTGGTTTAGGACCAATATCATGGACCAGTAAGAAACAACCAACTGTTTCATTGTCATCCACTAAAGCTGAATATAAATCATTATGCAGTGCTACCTGTGAAGCAATATGGCTTAGGAGGATACTTGAAGATGTTGGAGAAACACAACAAGCACTTAAAATAATCAGATGTGACAATCAAAGCACTATCAAATTGGTAAACAATCCTATATATCATGCAAGGACAAAACACATTGAGACATAACATCATTTTGTAAGAGAAAAATTGCAATCAAAAGAAATTGACTTATCATATTGTAATACAAATGAAAATGTGGCTGACATATTCACCAAGCCTCTTAGAAAGGCTAAATTTGAAATGTTTAGAAATAAGTTGTACATTGTAGAAAATCTAAATTATGTTGTAAGCCTAGCTGAGACTTAGACCAGCAGGCATGACAATTAAGAGTATAGTGTCTTGTTTATTGTATGTAGTTGGAATTAAGGGGGAGTGTTGGAAGAAACTAAGTAATTCCAACTACCGCTACCAATGTTCAACAACGATTTAAATGCTGATTCTAGAATTCATTGAAAATAGGCAAGCTTCTTCAAGAAGCCATCCCCTGAATTGATCTCCAGAAACTTCTCCAGCTTGTATATATACCTGTTAATCGATGAATGGAAGTATGTTTTTTGTGTTCAGTGTTTTTGTGTTGAGTTCAAGAGCTATGCTCCTCTAATCTCTGTCAAGACTCTCTAAGATGGAGGGTCATCATTGTTACTGTACAGTTCTAGATTTGTTTGTGAATGTGTGGGAAAAATGGTTTGATTCTAGTCGTTTATTATATTTTAAAACTCTCACTTCATAACGCCTTCATAATTTATCACATTATGAATCTTTCCTCACCATTTCATTATAAAGTTATGGACTCTTCAGATGTGTTGTGCAGGTCTTGAATTCTATGCATCCTCAACATATAAGGTGTCACCACCTGGAAAAAAATCTGAAAGAAAATTGCAAGCATAACTATCTCATCCTTTTATTGAACAAGTGTGACTTTGTTCTTCCTAGGGCTACAAAAGGGTGGCTTCATGTGCTCTCACAAGAGCTTCCTACACTTTCTTTTCATGCGAGCTTGACAAATTCATTTGGCAAGAGTTCACATCTTTCAATTCTTCATAACTTTGCATGTATGAAGAATCACAAGCAGGCAATATCAGTTGGTCTGTAATCTGTGATGAGAAAATTGGACAACAATGGATTCGTGTTAAGAAATATGCCATCCCGAAGCTTAGAGTTGAAATTGTAGATGCGCACTTTAGCCTAGATTGGTTGGATGCTTGATATCCTTCCTAGACAGAAAGGGATTGACTCATGCACTGGAAAGAGATCAAGAAGACAACCTACCTACACCACAAATATTTAAATCATAAAATAGCAACAGATCAAGAGAAGTTTTTTCTTTCATCTTATCACATGAATTTATGGTGGAGAGACTCCTGATGGGTGGGATAATATAATTGTGCAGTCATGTCACATTTCTTCCAAAATCTATGTATCCATGGAGTACATCATTCCAACTAACTACATGCCTCTACACGTTTATCCACAACTTCAAAGACCATGTAATCCTTAGGGAAACATTTAAACCTTTGGAAATTTCATAGGTTTTGTGTTTATTTTTATATGTGTTGAGATTTATGTGTGGAAAAGTGTGAAACATAAATAATAATTAAAAAATGCAATAAATACTCATGCACACCTGAGTTAAAATGGGAAACATTACAGCTTCTTTCTCTTCTCAAACTCATTTGGAAATTTTATGGCCTGGGTAAATTCAAGGTCAATGTGATTGATCCAATGGCATCTTGTACCTTGGTCCACAAATAGGAAGAATACATGAAAAAATTCTCCATAAAATTTCAAAAACACTATAAAAGATCTAATGTTTGATCATGGTGGGGCATCTACTATAGAAAATCTCGATGAAGATTATGCCTTTGAAATAGGACACCTCTTTGTTCATAACTTACCTTGTACTGAGTTAAAATACTCAGCTAATTTATTCAGTTACTAAGGTGAGGTGATATTCCAGAAGTATATATTTTTCTTGATAAAAACCTCAAAAGGTTATGTTTAGGTGCTTTACATGCTTCTTGAATCTCTTGCAAGCGAATTTGAGGAGCTAGACAAGTCATATTTCAAGATAGATTTTGGGCTTCTACAAAAAGGGTTTTTTGTGGTTGTTCAATGATTCCTTCTATATGTTGAAAATATCATTCACTACTTGTAAGATATGGAGTTTATGTGTTGTGGATCAAATTATTACCAAGTTTGAGGTTTATCATTCCTCAAATATTTTCTTTGGTGATTTGGTGTCCTCTGTGAGTTACGCTTTCCTACATTCATTGGTTGTACATAATTTCAGGTATTTTGTTATGCAAACACACCAAAATGCTCATGCAATTCCTTGAAAAGGGTGTTATCTAATCATTACCGATCAATAATGTTGGATCTTACAATTTTGAATTGATTTGGAGATTTTCAAGGGATTAACTATTCTTACCCAACATATAAAAGGGAATATGAAGATTTCAATTGGTGTGCTACTAGAAACTTGCATATAGGTAGTCTATTTAACCCTCAGGAATCAAAACTTGCTATCTTCTAAGGAATAAATTTTCCAGCCCCTTGGATTGCCTCTTTCGTTCACGTTTGGGTTTAAGCTAGCTAGTGCTCTAGTTTTCATGGAAAGATGTAAATGGGTTTGTGATTTTAATTTCCGAGTTGCAATGCAATTTTACTATAAGCCCTACATTTACACAAACAATTTAAAATTGGTTCTACATGAGGCCAAATATAGCTGAATCACTTAAGAATCCATTTTTCCAAGACTACGTATATATACCCCCTTCTTTGAGAGTAAAAGATTTGATCTCAAAGCAGGCTAACAAAGGAAAAAGATTCCATAAGACAAAACTTGGTAGGCATAATTTTGACGAATTTGGTAGTATGAAAACATCAAGTAGCCTCTCAGTTGAAAATATGTATCATTCTGTCAATTCGAGACCACATCACAGATTATATGTGTAGAAAGACAGGGCACCTGGCAGTGTTGGAAAGTAATCAACAAGTGTATCAGATCTCAGACATTCAGGGTATTAGACTCATTGCTATAAATTGAACATTTCAAAGCATTATTTCAATATAAAGGAAGACACGTGGCAAGATTAGCTCGAGATCCATGCTTCTAAAAAGGTTCTAGGTGGCAACAAGAGGATAAACATCAAATTTTTCTTATTTTTAAGAAAAATAGAGACACCTACACTATCATGTGTCAAACTCTCTCAATAAGGTTATCTTCATTCTATTCTAGGAGATTCTATTCATAATTAAAGGCAACCGTTTGATATTTTAAGGTGGCAGAAAATCAAGTTTCTAGATTTTGAGGTAGAATTAGAACCTAAAGAGACAGACAACAACCGTAAACTCTATTTCAAGGAGATTTCACCAGCAAGCTCCAAAGCAATTCTAAATCTTTTATAGCCAATGACAAATAATTAATTTTTATTTTTATGATTGTATTTAATCTTGTTTTATAGAAAAATGAGGAAGCAGATTAAGATTATTTTTATTATAAAAATATGTATTTTGTAATAAGAAGGGGTTGTTGAGGTTGGAATAAAAGAGAGACTTTTCTTTGATTTGAAAAACTATGGACTTTCAATACAAGTAATCAATACAAAATTACATAGTTATTTTTCTTAAGGATTCATGTGTCATTAGCTACTGGTCATGTATTTATTTCAGTGTTTATATGTTCTGCTCTAAGTTATTGTTAAAACATTTTCTTTTTCCATTATTTAAATGAATATTATATGTGAATAATTCATCCAAGATAGATGCTCTATTTCATTCCTTTCAGATAATGTCAATGTTTTTATTCTAAAGTTGAGCATATAATTCATATCCTTGAGATACTTTATTTTTAATGGGTTGTGCTCCTTAATTCCTCTATCATATGTTACAATGGATTCAAAGATCCAGAAGTTTGACTACCTTGCCCTTGTCATAAAATTTCTCTATAACCAGTGATTGTTCACTTTTATCAATTAGACTCCATGTCCAATGGACCTCTCCTTTACCCTGCCACCACAATTTTAAAACCCATTTCTTGATAGTCATACCTAGCCTAAAACCATCAACTGTGATTGATTGAAAATCCATTGACAGAGATCCCTCTCTAAAGCTAGAAGGGATTGGTCCTTGCTTTGTAAGTGCTTTTGTGCTTACCTTTGGGTTTCTCTAAAAATCATATGGAATTTACGAAGTGATCTCTACTTAAATTCAAAAAGAGTCAAGGGATCTCTACTTGAATGGTTCATGAGGCACAATACTTGCTAAGGTTTTACAAATGGGGTAGCAAGCTAAGTGGGCTTGATTGTGGGAAAAACTCCATAGTTAAGCGCGCTTGAGCCAGAGGAGTTCTGGGATGGGTGACCTCCTCGGAAGTCCTGGTTACCGAGTGCAAGCCTCGAAGTGATGATTGATGCTATGTGATTCGTTCTCCACATTTCACTAGTTTCAATCCCACTTCTTCACCCTTGTGAGCATCACCCAATGCAATGAGTGCTAAGCGAACTATTCAAAAATCATGAGAAATTAGTCAGTTACGACTACCTCTCATGGAAATGTGAGCATCACACGATGCAATGAGTGCTAAGTGAACTATTAAAAAATCATGAGAAATTAGTCAGTTACGACTACCTCTCATGGAAATGGCCATACGTGAATGACTTACTTAACGCAGTTGAATCCCAAAATGATATCTAATATAATGCACCGCGTAAACCCCCATACTTAAATTCAGAAAAGAGTCAAGGGATCTCTACTTGAATGGTTCATGAGGCACAATACTTGCTAAGGTTTTGCAAATGGGGTAGCAAGCTAAGTGGGCTTGATTATGGAAAAACTCCACAGTTAAGCGCGCTTGAGCCAGAGGAGTTCTGGGATGGGTGACCTCCTGGGAAGTCCTGGTTACCGGGTGCAAGCCCCGGAAGTGATGATTGATGCTATGTGATTCGTTCTCCACATTTCACTGGTTTCAATCCCACTTCTTCCCCCCTGTGAGCATCACCCGATGCAATGAGTGCTAAGTGAACTATTCAAAAATCATGAGAAATTAGTCAGTTACGACTACCTCTCATGGAAATGGTCATCCGTGAATGACTTTAAAAATAACGCAGTTGAATCCCTAAATGATATCTAATATAATGCACTACGTAATCCCCCATACTTGAATCCTAAAAGATGATGAAAGATCATGAAAGATCGCAAAAAATCATGAAAGATGAAAAAAGATCAAGAAATATGACGAAAGACCGCGAAAGATGATGAAAAATCACAAAAGATGAAAAACCATAATGAGATATCATGAAACATCATGAAAGATCCTAAAAGATGTCCAAAAATCATGAAAGATCATAAAAGATGATGAAAATTTACAAAAGAATGCAAAATATCACAAAATATGAAGAAGTATCATGAAAGATTGTGAAATACCGCGAAATATAACGAAAGATCACGAAAGATGACAAGATATGTTGAAAGATCATGAAAGATGAATAAAAATCACGAAGATGAAGAAAAACCACAAAATATGATGAAGATTGTGAAATACCATAAAAGATCGCAAAATATGATTACGTATCATGAAAAGTTACAAAAGACCAGGAAAGATCGCAAAAGATGAAGAAATATTGCAAAATATCATGAAAGTCAAAGAAAGACCGTGAAACATCGTAAAATATGACAAAAACTCACAAAAGATTGTGAAATAGCATGAAACATCTTAAAAGATGACAAAATATTGTGAAAGATAAAGAAAAATCAATAAATATCACGAAAGATTGCAAGAGATCATGAAACATCCTAAAAGATGACAAAAGATCATGAAAGATCGCAAAAGATAATGGAAGATGATGAAAAATCGCAAAACAACGCAAAATATCATAAAAGATAAAGAAATATCATGAAATACCACGAAA